>VOPJ01009314.1:51222-188934 GCA_014673585.1 Semibalanus balanoides
GTCCGGGACGGAAGCCATGTTGTTGAGGACACAAAATATGGTTTTCACCGAGATATGATGCGAGTTGTAAGCATACTATCTTTTCACACAGCTTCCCTACAACAGGTAAAATCGAGATCGGCCTATAGTTGCTCGGGTCAGTCTGGTCTCCTGCCTTATACAACGGAACAACACTCGCCACCTTCCATGCCTCAGGCACTGTGCCGGTCGACAGAGAGCAGTTTATGATGTTTAACAGGTGAGGCCCTATCACCGGAAATGTGATCCGCAGCATTTGTAGGGTGATACCATCGTTTCCGCTCGCTCGCGAGGTACCCATGCACTGCAGAGCGACAGAAAGCTCCGGCAGGGTCGCCGGCTTCACACGAAACATGCTGCTGCATACACGGGGGGGACGGGGTGACATGGCTTCACTGCGGTCAGTCGCGGCAAGCCCCTCGGCGACCTTTGACCCGACCGTTACAAAGTATCGATTCAGTTTGCCAGCCCACGCAGTATCGCTCCCTACAGGTTTTTCACATTTCGGTTCGGGTTTTTTCGATGCTAATAAAAAGCGGCGGATGTCCTTCCAAGTCCCAGACCGGGAGTTGCGGTACGAAATGGCAAAGTATTCAGAACATGCTTTGTACTGCTCTCTCTTTACACTATTTCGCGAGTTTCGGTACTCATGTAATGTTGCCTCGCAGGGCTGACGGTTCATAGCAACACGAGCCTTATCTCTATCGGACATTAGCTCACGGAGCTCTGGGTTTTCAGATAACCATGGACATGGCGAGTGGCGAAGTTTAACGCGTTTCATAGGCATGTGATCGTTAATTACTGGGTCCCACACTGCCAACCATGAGTCCCACTTCTCTCCGGCTGTCCCGGCTCGGTAAACCTGTTCCCAGTCGGCCTGCAAAAGGTCTAAACAGAGCGCGTCCTCGTTGAGGTGGCGAGTCGATCGGACCGTGATCTCCCGGGGGCGGCGGCGCTCGCGAGCGCCTGCCACGTTCGCTGCGATCAGGTCGTGGTCGCTACTGCCGCACGCGATGACGCGAGGCTCGCCGGTGAGATCAGGTCTGGACGTAATGATGTGGTCAATCAGTGTTGCAGTAGTTTCGCAAGTACGAGTCGCTTCGGTGATAACCTGCTCAAGAGACAGGTCGTGCAGCATCTCGATGTATCTCCGCGCTTCCGGTGATGATGGCCGCAGGAGGTCGATGTTGATGTCACCAAGGACGTAGATGGCTCTGCCCTTGGTGAGGACGTAAGTCAGCTGATGGTGCAGATCGTCCAGCGTGGAGGCGATAGGCGACTTCGGGGGACGGTATACTACTCCTATGATCATCGGGGAGCCTCCGCCGACAAGCATCCAGAGCGTCTCCAGAGGCGACCCTGTTGATGGCACCGTCATAACCTCTGCCTGTAAGTCGTCCCTTCGTATGATGCAGACTCCGCCGCCGTTGCTGACGCGGTCACGTCGCGTCACAACGTAGCCAGGGAACAGCAGGTACCTATCATCCACCTGATCAGTCAAGAAGGTTTCACCAACGCATAAGACACCAAAGTTGTGTTCGTTAAGCATAATGTTCACCTCGTCAAGGATGCGCATTGAAGTCCTATTAATATTGTATGTGTCCGATTGTGGACCGGCCCGAGCCGGCGGGGCTGACCACCGCCGCGCTCCCGCCGTGTCGTCCGTCCGAGCCGGCCGTCCCTGCCGGCGGTCGCCGCCGGGCCAGGGTCAGGACAGGCGGCGGATGTCATTCCGATATCCGCCCCGCCGCTGTCAGATCGGGTCTGGCCGGGGTCGTGTCTCGGAGGCCTATTTCCGACACAGACGGGGATCGCCTGAGCCCTGACGGGCTCGGGCGGCTGTGTTACCCGAATCAGGGCCCGGTCGTACTCCCGCCGCACTGCTCCGTCCCGACACTGCTCCGCGCCGCGGCGTACTTGCAGACGGCGACCCGCTCTCCTTCCTCTGGTATGTCCGGCACCGCCCCTGCCCAGACGGCAGCCCGGCGTTAGTTGAATGACCGGGCGTCCCGCGGCCCCGCAGCCAGATCGGGAGCTTGGGCCCGCGCCGGCCCGCGCAGGCTGCGCCCCCATGCACCAGGGGCTGGGTGCGCCCCTGACTCTCCAGGCCGGCCCCGATCAGCCAGGTCACGAGTCCACCGCTCCGCGGTCCGGTAGATGTCATCTCCGGCTGCGGATTGGTCCAGATTCCGCGTCCACCCCTCCGGGAAGCGGTAGAACGGAGCCCCGCCGGGCGAGAGCTTTGCCATGTCAGGTGAGCGGGCACCCTAGCAAATGTAAACAACATTTCAAATGGAGATATCTTACAAACGGAAGGCAGTACGAATCTGCGATTACAATATATGCATGCAGCGGTATCACTTGCTGCCTCTTGACATGTTTTATAGGACTACACCAATTCTTATCTCAGGTAAGGTAAAAATCACTAAAAAGCAGGAGCTCTTTGAAAGGCGGCCGCCATAGTCAGGCGCTCGGCACTCTCTCCATAAAATGTTTTTTGGTATTTTTGGATAGGTATTTTTGGAGGCCAAAAGAGTGCATTTTACTTACTCAAATGTGAAAATACTTGTTTGGCTGCACTCGCAACGGAACGATTTTTTTCTGGGGAAATTTTGTGTTTTGACCCCTATAAATAAAGAAATCCGAAAATTTCACACAAAACTGATTTCTTGTTAAAGATATAAAAAACGGAATATATTTGAGAGAACTAAGTATAGACGATACACAAACCAAATTTCAAAGCAATATCTTGATTTTTTTTTACTGACAATTATGCAATAGATATATGGCTTCCAAGCATAAGTAAATACTAAATAGTAAATATCACCGAACATGTCAACATTTTTTAAATTAATTTTTTGACTTTTATTGACCAAATATAGAGGAATATTTTTGGCCAAAACTGGTCTAAAATAATGCTTTTTTATTTAGTTTATTAAATTTTAAAATTTTGACCTTGAATGACCTGACTGACCTGTGGTGTCAGATTGTGAAAATGGCTCCTTCTGTTTAATCATAAGTGTAAAACGACCCATATATGTGTCAAATTACTTTCGTAGACCTCTTCCTAATCTTGACCTTTCCTTACAATTTCACTTCAAGATATTAATTATACCTTTGAGAGCACTTAGTGCAACAATTAGTTAAAGGAAATAGTTCACATTCATTATGGGTTTTGAACTGAGATAGCAGTTTTGTAGCCCGTGTTGAAAAACCCCTAACTGCAATTTGTTATTGGCTGAAAGGGCTCTCCAGCCGAATATATTTGGACTTTTTGTCGAAGGATTGTGGGCCTCACACACCTGGGCAGAGGCTGCTGTGGGCCTCACACACCTGGGCAGGGGCCTATACAGAATCGTACGCTCGACCTAACAATTCGAATCTGATTGGCTGAGCACCGTTTAGACGTTGCGCAGAAGAGTACCCACATATAGTTTATGAATGCAATTAAATAATTCAAGTCCTTCATGTCCTGAATCGGCGCATGTATGGCTATTTTTGACATTATGAAAAGAAGTTGTACTTGAAAATATAATCAAATTGTGTTTGAAAAAACAATCCAAGGTGAACTATTTCCTTTAATATAAGGCTTTGGATGAAAAATATCACCCAAAAACACAATATTTTAATTTTGACCTTTGACTTCACCGTGACCTGAAATGTGACCTTATTACGGACATTTCGCGTATGCTTTGGATGCGTATCACATACAGATTTTGATTGCCGCCTTGCGCATCTCGCTACGGTTATTAGTTCGAAAACCAGACTGCTATATCGTTACGTCATGAAATTCTCAGCCAGTCATCGATCAGCATCTTTTTACCCGCTTTTCTTTCGTTAATGAATTTTGTAATGTAATATTATTATACATAGCATAAGGACAAGTTAAGCATAGTGCATCTTTTGAAGACTCTTGGGGTATCTTGTAAAACAGGTCCCATCCCTGTTCTCAGCTCTGCAAGCATTGCGCCAAAATATATGATCTTAAGTGGAAATCGACGACTTACCATGAAAACGAAACATCCTTACTTGATAAGTCGGGGTCGAGCCGGGGTTAACAACCCTGCTGGCATGTGGGTAACCGGTCTGTTACCGTGGTTAAATAATCGCTTACCCAGCCGTTACAAAGATCGTTCATTCGATATTGACATTCTGAGAACACGGGAATCACATTTTAGCAGCACTTTATTGTTCACATGAGAGATAAACTACCAGCTAATCACATAACCTTAACGATGCGAATTTATATCGTCATGGGGTGAAGGATGAGAATGATGCTCCCTTTTCGCGCGATGCTCGGGTGTGCTGTCGAGAGGTGCCGCGGAGCCACGACTGGACCACCGCAGCCGAATTTACCAACAAACACTGTCGAAACCCTACAAAACAAAGCGGCACCTTAACCCGACATACAGAGTACACCCGCGGACTTAGTCCCAGTGACCATCACCTGAGCAACCGACCGGTGCCAGGCAGCGGTCGGCTGCTCTCGACCAATCGGCGCGCGGCCACCGTTCAGCGGCAGCCAATCAGCGCCAGGAATTCAGTCGGTGTCCCAATCAGCGCGCGGACGCCGGCGCACCAGCCAATCAGCGCCCAATCAGCGCCGGGAATCGAGCCTCCCGACCAATCAACGTGTCGCGCTGCCGGACACCGACACTCAAGCCACGATGAACGGGAAAATACGGTACGTATAAAATCGCTCTGTTTGTCTGTGCTGGGCACCGGTGGGAGGAGGAGAGTGCGGGCGTCTCACGCGGTGGACATGGGCTCGGGCGCGGCGCCGGCCGCCGGGTCGCCGCCGCCTGTCGGCTTCGGCTCGGGCTTGCCAGCCTCCTTGCCGTCCTCCGTCTTGACCTCGGCGTCGTCCGCTGCAGCCTTCTCGGGCGAGCCGCCCTCCGCGCGCAGCTTCTTTTTCCGGCCAGTGCTGCAAACACGAGACACGTTATACACAAAAATAAGAACTAAATATATCGCCTATATAAGTAAATTGTTGCATATCAATGTATTCGTCCGACATAAGAATCACAATTGATAAAAGGTGACATCAAAGTATATGTAAAACAAAACATAAAACAGCACATTGACACAAATAACTTGGGCTGCATCAGTGGCCTGACCGCCGTACAACTCACCGTTCGTCGCGGCGGCCGCCCTCTCCCTCGTCCTCGCTGTCCGAGAACTCATTGTCGCCCTGCACGCGCTTGTCGGAGGCGCGGATACTGACGCGCTCGTCGGGCGGGTGCGTCTTGTCCTCATCCTCGTCCTCCTCCTCATTGACTGCGTCCTCCGGTATCACCTGGGCCTGCAGGAGGACAGAGGGAAGGTGTCAGTCTCGTGCGGGCCGGCATTGTGCGGGACAGTCAGCAGGTGTGGTTGCCGCCGTGCTGGCAGCACGCGATGAACGACGGTCCCACTGATGAATGCTGGCAATTACTTTTCGCATTTTATCAGGAAAAGGAACTATGAAGGAACTTCAATACAGCCAATATACAGCGAAAAGACATCGAATGAACAGCCGAAACCCGGTCCGGACAAACAATCACAACCAATGTAGCGGAATACAACACCGCCTTCACTCGTTCGTCCCTCCGGCCTTACCTGTACGCCAGGCGCGTGCGGCAGCATGCGCAGGTTCTCAAACAGGCGCGTCTTGATCTTGTCCAGGTACTCGGGCGTGTTCTGGTTGGCCATGTTGGATGGACTGATGTGCAGCTTGAAGTCGGGTCCGAAGTACTCAAAGTAGTCGTTGTAAGGCAACTCGTTTGCAACGTCCACGTTGAGCGCCACGGCCGTCTCGTAGGTCCAGCACCGCGCCACGTTCCGGATAGTGTAGCCGCCACCGCCCAGCAGCAGCAGCGGCAGGTTGTACCGCTTGATGAACTCGACACACTTGGCGTGACCTGTCGCAGATAGGACGGACGGTCAGACGTGGCTGAACAGCAGCAACGGAAGGGTAGTGACAGTGGGCGAGAGGAAAGCATGTTCAAACGCGTCCTGGCGTCCGTTTTTTATGCTTTTTTAAAACTGAGCATGAAGGGAAACAAACAATGTATACCGGCAACAGACCATCAATTTTTCCAAATCGTAGACTGAGCTGAAAAAGCTTCAGACCATCACACAGTTCCTGAAACTCTGGAGGTCACTTCTTGGGGGCACATGGCTATCAAAGCGAGCCGGACTAACCAATCTAACCCGGGCGCGGCAGCACCAGACGCCAGTCCCCGGCGGCGCCAGACTGACCTTTGAGGGTGAGGTTGAAGCAGCCGAGCCGGTCGCCAGAGAGCGAGTCAGCGCCGCACTGCAGCACGATGGCAGACGGCTGGTACGTCTCCATCACCTTGGACATGATGGGCACGAAGATCTGCTCGTACACCTCGTCATCGATGCCGTCCCGCAGCGGGAAGTTGACCGCGTAGTACTTGCCCCGGCCGGCGCCGATGTCCTGAGGAGCGGTGGAGAGAGGGACAGCGGGGTCAGACAGGGGTCACATGGTCCCGGGCGTTGGTGTCACGCTGGATGTGGTGGTTTGGCTTTTAAGGCCGCCGTAACTATCGCGGTAATATGGCGCCGATGGCACAGGCTGGACCGAAAGAGCCATGTCGCCACGAACTAATAAGGACCAAAACACGATAAGAGTCAGTTAGTGCCATCTATGTTGACACATGCCGCTGCTACCAGGGTTTTATGACAGGGTTCCGGTTACAAGTCGTCGGGAACACACATCCTGCTCCAAGGCTTTGTAGCGGCCAGACCACACCTTGTACAGGAAATATGCCACGGACTCAAACTCAAACCCCAAGCACAATGAGCAGAAATAGCACCCGTGCCACCTTGCCACTTAAGACATACACGTAATCAAATTGTTCCGCAGAAGTAAAATCGCTAAGCAGGAATCGCCTTTACCTCAGCAAACGAAGACAATAAACCCTTCCAGAATTATCGATGACCATCTGCATCATTCGTTACAGCCATCCACCCCGACCAATGCTAACCAGCCCCACCACACCAGTCGCCACCAACTCACTCTGAGATCTCCAGTACCGGGGAAGTACTCCCCGTACTTGTGGAAGGACACGGTCATGACGCGATCGGTCGTGTAGAAGGCCTCCTCCACGCCGTCGCCGTGGTGGATGTCGATGTCGATGTACAGCACGCGCTGGTGGTACTTGAGCAGCTCCAGGATGGCCAGCACGATGTCGTTGACGTAGCAGAAGCCGGACGCCTGGGGATGGAGAAGGTGGGCAGTGAGGTGGGGGTCGCCAGCGGCTCGTCAAGCCACACGGACAAGTCCGTGATTTACAGCCACACGGGAGATACGGCAATGCATTTGATAATGAGGATGATTGGGACTTTGGCGCCCTAAGCGCAGCGCGTCAAACAGCGCGACACTCGCAGAAGCTGTTCAATGAACACTTATAAGTATGCAGAGCGAGGCTACAATTTGGCCCACCACGCAGTTCGTGCAACTCACAACTGATGAACCCTGGAAGTTGCCACACTTATGAATACTATTTCCAACCGACTACATCAGATGATGACACCATATTGTCATTTGTAAACGCCTCTCAAATTCACACCGCCACAGGGAGACTCGAGCCACCTCGCTGTCCACTGAGGGACCGTGTCTCGAGGCACCCCTCCTGTCCACTGAGAACCCGTGTCTCAAGCCCACCCCTCTGTCCACTGAGAACCGTGTCTCGAGGCACCCTCTGTCCAATGAGGACCTGTGTCTCGAGGCCCACCCCTCCTGTCCACTGAGGACCCGTGTTCGAGGCCACCCCTCCTGTCCACTGAGGACCGTGTCTCGAGCAAACCTCCTCATTGGACTGACCTCGGACTTTTTGGCGTGGTGCAGTCCGCCAGCCCAGTTGACGGCGATCTCGGCCGCCTGCTGGTTCAGCTTCACAGCACCGGCCACGGAGCCGCCGGTGGACAGCTGACAGAACTCGTACAGGCCGTCGAACACAGGACAGTCCTCGCCCACGTTAACTGCCGGAGAGCGGGGACAGAGCGGGTCAGACGGGGCACGAGGCGGAGGGGGAATCAGGGTAGTGCACGATTCGTAGTGAAACAGCAGACAGGTGAAGAGACAAACGCGAGTCCTTAATAACACTGAGAATGGCATGGATATTTGGATTATTTTAAGTTTATGTAACACGAGTGCTTGGCTGATTAGACAGGCTCAGTTAAGCATCTGTGTGTCGAGACTACTCACATCGCTGCATCTGTTTGTTGTACTCTGACATGTTGTCTGGCCGGATGGAGCGCAAGAAGCGGATGTAGTCGTCACTGTGAAACTTAGTCATCTCCTCCTGGGTGGCCTTGTGTGGACGCTGTGGGTGAAGCACACTTATTAGTCACAATGTCACTAGGATGGCCACAACCATTCACACAAGCAGTGTAAAGCTGATCTAGCCAGGTAGCAGGTATGAAGTCACAACAGACACCTTGCAGAGAAAATAAGTTTCCAGTGTTTGTTTGGCAGGATAATGGCACAGACGAGTTAAAGTTAGCTTTTGACAAAGTACTGTCATTAAATTGCGCATTGCACTGTCAAAATACAATGATACTTACATATATCTCCATTTTCCTGTAAAGCCCATAGTTGAGCAGGAGGTTGTGTGTCATACGTATCCTGTGAGGCTTCATCGGATGCCCCTGTCCATAGTAATAGTTTCCGACATCGCCTGAAAGAAGAAATTAAGTTAGATTGGCCACACATTCAATCTGAAAGCACATTCAGTACTAACCCGCACACTGCAGGGGGTTCGCGACCGAACACGAACTGCAGGGGGGGGGGATTTCCGACCCCCCGTGAGATCTCGAAAACTACGCAACGTAGCGACAAGCAGGAAAACGGCATTAGATAGCTCTAGGCCAAGCTCTAAGCTCTATGGAAAGTATTTCAGTTATTTTCCTTGGATCAGGTCACAATTGAGGTCACCAGTGGTCACCAAAGGTCAATTTTCCGGTTTTGAGACTTTTTATAGAAAACATCGATTATTCGGAAATAGTGATGACTAGGAGAAACATTGATAAGCAATAGATGACTATTGCAATTTGGCATCGCATCCCATATCCTCAAATTGAGCTCAGATCAGATATTTAGGCTCCAGAGGTCATGGAAAGTCAAAAAGTATATTTTAGCAAAGCAGTTTTTCGTGAATAGCATTTCCACCAACAACGATAGGGAATCATTTTGAGCCATGTGTTTTTTATGAGCGCTTTGAAATATATACACGTGACTGTAAGGAACTTCAAATTTGACCTTCAATCAAGTCATTTGGAACCAGGTAGGTCATTTGATATGGGTACGCGGCAACGAGCGAAACACAGTGGTGTATCTGCTCGTCTCTATCTTTTTCTATCAAGAGTTAGCAAATCATTGCTGATGACCTCAGATGACCTTGTATATAAATTCACTGAGGCAACAATTGCACCTGATCATCCAGAATTAGCTAAATAACTCATTCTGAAGAATTAGCTGATCTTATGCATATTTAATTTTTGGAATAGGAAGCATTTGTTTATTTCCCATGACTTATAATGGGAGGTCAGGAAATTGACCTGACCTTTGTCACCGTCGAGAATCCGATACAATCCTGCAGTTTCAACCTTTCGGGAAAAGACTGTGGCTTTGGCACGAAACAACATTCTTGAAGGTAAGGTCACTGACATAACTGTGACTGACCTGAATGACTCAAGTTTTCAAAACTTTTTCAAGTGTGGTAGTGATGCCCAAACAGGTGTACGAAACTTTGGCGGCGCGTGCGCGCCCGTTTTTCTCTACTTCCTGACAAAACCTGAGGGGGGAGGAAATCAAACCCCAGCAGTGCTGCGCACTGAAGCAGCTGTTGAACAGAGCCTCGAATGACTATAAACAAACCCATACATTGTTTCGTATAAATTTGTTTTTGTCTTTTGGTCGCCTTGGTACCGGTTAACATCTCGTTTACCTGTTATAGTGGCGATCGTCTATGAGTTTTGAAACAAACAATGCAAAACAAGAATTTAAGAAAAATTCAACTAAAGGGGCTCCAACTGTTAATTTTATAGTAAACCAATGATCAAACCAATATCTTCTTCCTGAAAATGGACATTTCAAAAGAGTAGCCACTCCCTTACATGCAGTCAAATAGTTTAATTAAGATATACAGTTATAGGACGATTTGGGGTTCCGCGACAACTTTCGTCAGGTATTATTCCAAAGGGAGAAATTCTTTGTCTACCTATATTAAGGACATTTGTTGGTAAATAAACCTTCTTATCGGTATTTTTCTGTTGTGGTATTTTTACCTGAACCAATGTAAGTATTTTACCTCAATGCTGTGGTATTTCACCTGTCTGTAGCATTTAAATTTAACTAGTGTTTTTGTTAGTAGCAAATGTTGCCAAGATAGCCAGATATTGGGATTTCACCTCAATCTGTGGTATTTCACCTCAATCTGTAGTATTTGACCTCAAAATGTGCATTGACCTCAATCTGAGGTATTTCACTGAATCTGTCATTTTGTTGCGGTAGCAATATGGACTAGATTGATACAAACCACTGCTCATGTTTGGGATTTTTAACAATGGGTAACATTTTTTGTGGCCGAAGTCATTAGGTTAAAAGTCTAGACCATTTTCTTGCACGGGACAGCATGGGACAAGGGCAAGCTGCCCCCCCCCCCATGGTCCCAAGTACCATGCAAGCTTGACCTGAGTTCGTCAGCCCGGAGGGCTCCAAGGAGACCAGATGAGTCGCTGTGATCAGAGGGACCCATTGGAAGGTTTTTAGGTGTCCTTGACCAGATCGGAAGGACCGATGAACAGGCGGAGGGTCCCTAGCCAGATGGATGGGCACTTCTCTCTCCAAACTAGACAAACTTATAATATAATAAGAGCTCTGGCAGAATAAGCGCCGAAATCTGTGTTTCAAATTAGGGGGGGGTCTTTTAGGATGACTGTTAACGTCACCCAACCCCTGTCCCCTGCCAAGGTTCTGGCTGCGCCCTTCCTTTCTGGCTGCACCTCTGCCTATAACAAAATAAAACAAAAACAAAAATGTGTAGGTTGAAAGAGAAACATACAAAAAACTCACACAGACTGAGCTCCTGGAGATCTTGATCAAGCATTAGTTATGTTGAATTTGAGCGAAAAACATTTCTAAGCGCCTACTGTTCAATTTAATATACTAGGAACGGAAAAACTATTATACTAGAATAAGGAATGGCCAGTCAGAGTTACAGAAGGTATACTAGTGTTTACCACATAAGTCCTCATTTTTACCACACTTGTACCAAAATAGGTAGACTTTTAATATACACAAGTTCCCAAAAATACCGAGATCAGTAAATACCAGACAATGCGCAAAATACCACAGAAGGTTTTTTTACCACAGGGAAAATTACCACCCTTTCTTCGTAACGCATTTCTTTGTACGCAAATCTTCGTCTAGCGTTTCTTCATAGCGAATTTCTTCATCTCACATTTCTTCATATCTGTAAATCATCATCTCGCATTTCTTTGGATCCGTAAATATTCGTATCGCAAATCTTCATCTGCACGCCTTCATATTACTTATTATATACAATGTAATGATAAAGGAACCAAAGTTTAGTTGAACCAATCTCCACCCAGGGTTAGGTTCAAAACACCAGTGTTTTTTCGAATCTCCATCAGCAGCGATATATTACGAAGGTTAGGTAAGGTTCAATTAGGATCAATCCAGAAGGTTCCAGACGAGATTTGGGGACGCAGATTTGCAGATACGAATATTTGTGATGCAAAAAATTGTGTAGACAAAGAAATGCGAGATTAAGGAATGCGGAGACAAAGATGGGCGGACAAAGAAATGCGGACAAATAAATGTTAAGTTTAAGTGGTGCAGCCTCCAGCAGGATTTCAACACATCCCTATGTGGTTAGAGACTTTTGTGAGTGCTAGAGACTTTTGAGAGTGCTACCAACCAATAAATCAGGGAGGAGCGTTGCTGAAGTATTACCGATTTTCAGACAAAGAAATGCGAGACAAATATTTGAGGACAAAGATTTGTGTAGACAAATATTTGTGATACAAAGAAATATGTAGACAAATATTTGCAGATACAAAGAAATGCGAGACAAAAATTTGTGGATGTGAAGAAACTCTTGATGAAGAAATGTGGAGATGAAGATTTGCGGACAAAGAAATGCGGACAAAGAAATGCCTGACAAAGAAATGCGGGACAAAGATTTGTCATGGAATCTTATTTTAGAAAACTGGCCATTTTCCATTAGGACTAAGTGTTTATAGTGAAATTTGGTCAATAACTGCACAATTTTTTTTTTTATCTAAGTACAGTGCCTATGACAAGCTCCGCCCACTTAGCATAAAAATTTATGCATCCAAAAATTGATCCTGAGGACCTAGTGCCAGCAACTGAGGTTAGAGGTAGGTACCTCACCTAGTAGTGTTGACCCAATTTGAATGGGATGTATTAGGAAATCCCAAGTGTGAAACATCGAGTTACAGGAATTGCATACTTCATGTGCGAATAAACATATAACTAGCATGCACTTAATCATGATAAAAATAAACTATTTAAGAAAGCTTAAAATATACATTTATAAAATAATGAGCCCGGTCAGCTTCAAATAAATGTGAGACAACTGCGGCGCAGATGAGCAAGCACTGAAATCAAATAAATACCTGAAATAACATAATTAAATAATAAATAAACCGATGAATCATGTAGGTGGCATGCATATTATCGGAAACTTACTGTCATAGTAGTAGCAGACCCTCTTTTTACTGTGCGTTGGGGCCGCCATTATCAAATACGCTCCAACGCGCGGGAGCGCGGGCGGTCACAGAGACCGGCGTCCAGTGACCTCGGTATTATTGCTCAATCTCAATAGAACACAAAGAACTTCTTATACATATATTTTTTGATATTTTTATGCTTTGAAATCAATTCAAATAGTAAATTAACTACGTTGAATTCAGACAGTACGATCCCATTGCAACGGGTATTACACAAAAAATTGGGTCTAAATAAATGTAAATCATGTATTTTTTGTTATCTCTGAACATTTAAGCTAAGAAAGAAACAGCAAAATTTAATTAATTTATCTTAAGCAAATGCATTTTGAAACTGAAAAGTTATTTATGTTTGAGGCTTGCAGAAAGTAAGGATATCTGCAACTATAAAAAAGTCATTGTGTTTCGAAAAAGACATTCATGACGCAGATATACATTCCCTACGCATGTCAACATAACAAACACATAGCGCGGCCACGGTCTGAGACTTAGGTAAAAAAACGTATTACAATTACAGTACTGTAATTCCTGTTATTGTATTATTCGTTATCACTTCTCTCGTATCAGTTTATTGGTACATAAGGGTAAGCAAGGCCCTATAAATCGCTATAACTGGCGTAGGAACCGATGGGGGGCCGGTGTGGCCACGGTCAGTCTGTAACTTTAACTTGTAAGCCGGCATGGTTCCATTTCACTCTTGTCGGAGTTTCTTTGCTAACATATTTTTTTCTCTCAAATGTGTTGGATTGAATGGAACACCAAAATGATAATAGTTCAAATTGACAAAGAAGTCTTGCACAGAGGGATTGATTTAAGATGCACTGCTCCTCCCCCTCCCTCACACACATACACTGTACACACACTATGCATGACATTCCTTTACCTATGTCTTAGTAAATAGGAATCTGTATGTCAACGCAGGTGAAGATGTGTGTCAAATTGGAGTTGACTATGTAGCTTAGCAATTAGTATTGGTATGGTGGACTAGGTTCCTGGACTATAGACCTCTCTAAAAGGGTAAATTGCCATAACCCCATCCCCAGACACGCGCTAACCCCCAAATTTTCATGCTATCATATTGTTAACAATACTTATGCACTAAAGCAATTCATTGGTACTGTCTGCATTCTGATAGCAACGCAAGTCTGAGGTTTGGAGTAAGGTCATGCATGAGGCTAGACTTTTACCCTAAAGGATGTTTCATGATATTAGTGTAATTAAAGCAGGTGTATAATAGTAGATTATCTACTGTAATGCCATAATGTCCCAACACCCAAATTTGCATGCTATTAGCCATATATGATATTGACAAACAGACTTAAAATGAAAGTCAAGTGCCAGTATATACCCTATTTGCCATGAAGCAGTGCTATTATGCCATCACAAGCTTGAAAAGACAGGTGTTAACACATGTCTGACATTACAGTACCTAGTTAATTCCTTAACAATAAGGGAACAAATGTTTGGACTTGAAGTTTCAATATGTGTCATCCAGCCACAGATGCAATTTTTCCCATGCATGGCACTTTTTATTTGGTGTTTACAGGACATTATGCCCTATAATTTGTGTTCACCTTATCAACACATCATTTTTGTTAAGGCATTCTGATGCAAAGTTGAACTGAAGCAAAACAATCCTGGTATGGACCTACCAATGTGACATTTGTTTTACATTTTACAACTCCAATCATGATCTGTTGTGCTTCTGACTTCTGATATGATTTTCTTTCAGCTGCCCATTGGAACCATTGGTCTGAAGAATCTTGGTGCTAAAGTTGTAACTGCTTCAGTGCTGATAGTCCAACTATTAGGTGCTTAGACTCCTTCAGTTTTGCATGATGGTCCATTGAAAATACAGTAGGAGATTCTTCTTAAAACTATAAAAGGGCAAATGTAATTCATTATTTAAACAGGCCATTTTTGGCTGTAGCATGTGAGAGTGTTCCTAATGACATGTATCCATCTCAGTGAAAAACAAATTGCAGTACTTACACAAATGTGCCAGTGTATAAACCTGTATTTTGTTAATTAAACATTTTTGAAGATGACCTGTAATTCTTAAATGTGCTATCCTTTGGTTATTGATAGCCATTGGCATTGCATTTATACAATCTCCAGTTTTCAAATGCTGGCTGGATAGTGGAAACTCAGTAATTGAGTCTCAGTGCAAGGCAGAAGAACCAGTTGGAAACATGTGTCATGTTGTTTGTTCTGCCATCAACACAGATTGCTATCTGTTCCACGCTTCCAAAGATCTAGTCAGAGGCACTGTGACAAATAATGAAAAGGTGATTCTCAAGCACAAAGATGTTCCTATGTTGAGCAGAGAATACATGCAGTCACTGCTACCCTTGGGTGAAGATGAGTCACCAGAATCCTTCCAAGACTTGCTTCAAGTCTGTGACATTCAGAAACTGATGGAAAAGAAACCAAGGAACATCCTGAACCTGTTGTGCCTTGGCAGAACTCCAATCCCTCTCACAGAACAACAACAGCCCAGCCTGAGCAGATTTGGAGGGTTCGCTACAACGACGAATTCAAGCTGATGCAGCTCCACCGCCATCGCAAACTATTCCCGGCCGTGCTTGGCACGTGCGGTGACGTGTATGTCGTACAGCATGTCACACTTCTTCTGGACAGACCTCTTCTAGACCTGCTGCCCGCCTTCACGGACACGTGTCACGTGACGCGCAGTGCGGCACGTATCCTCCGCTTCATCGTCCGCCTGTCCTCCGTCCTCCCGCTCCACCTCTGTGACCTGCAGTGGGGCCACTTCGGCGCCGCAGAGGACGGCCTGGTGCGCTTCGTCGATCTCGACGCGGCGTTCACCGCCCAGAAGATGGCCGCCACGCAGACGGAGACCGCCTGCGCCACCGACGCCGACTGCGACTTTTTCGACTGCCGCGGCACGTGCGACACGAGCCTCGGCCGCTGTCGAGCTGAAGTCAGCGATAACGTCAGTAACCTGTGTCGCCAGCTGGTGTGGCCCCGCGCGCCGCTGCTGGGCGCCGAGCGGCGGCTGGGTCTGCTGGCAGCGGTGCTGAGCGACCAGGAGGCGCTGCTGCTGCAGCGGTGCGCGCGCAGCCACAGCGCGCAACACGCGCAGCAGGTGGCCGAGATGCTGGCTGCGCTGGAGCGCCGGCTGTGCTGAGCTGAGCGCCGGCTGTGCTGTGCTGAGCTGAGCTCTGCTGAGCTGAGCTCTGACTGTGCTGAGCTGAGCTGAGCTGAGCTCTCGCTGTGCTGTGCTGGGGCTGGCTGTGCTGAGCTGAGTTCTCGCTGTGCTGAGCTGAGCGCCGGCTGTGCTGAGCTGAGCGCCGGCCGTGCTGAGCTGAGCTCTGGCTGTGCTGAGCTGAGCTCTGACTGTGCTGAGCTGAGCTCTGTCTGTGCTGAGCTGAGCTCTGTCTGTGCTGAGCTGAGCGCCGGCCGTGCTGAGCTGAGCTCTGGCTGTGCTGAGCTGAGCTCTGGCTGTGCTGAGCTGAGCTCTGTCTGTGCTGAGCTGAGCTCTGGCTGCGCTGAGCTGAGCGCCGGCCGTGCTGAGCTGAGCTCTGGCTGTGCTGAGTTGGGCGCAGGCCGCCGGGAGTCTCTCAGGGTTCTGCGACAGTTGAAGGTCGCGCCGCGTATGTCTGTGACTCGCGTTTGGATGGTGTTGCGTTGTTTTCGTACAGCTAGGTGGGCCTTGGAGGGGCATATGACCTGGGTTGACGATCTCAAATGTGGGAGGTCAGAATTAGCATATGCGTTATGTGCGACAGTTCATAGAACAAAGCATGAAGGTTAGTGAGTCTCCTGCTGTATCGTAATGTAATGTTTATATATTTTGTAAGTTTAGCAGGAGGATATGCATTTTACACAGTTTAATTTCCTATTTCCGAAAGACAGTGACATTGTATGAGCTTGCTTTTTGTGCTTCGAATATAGTCATGTATACTTCCTTGTATTTATATAAAGGGTTTATGCTTGTTTATCTGTTCAATATTATGTGTGACGTCACGGGCGTGTAAAAGCCGAGAAGCCGGAGCTCAGATGTCGAACGTGGGGATCGTCTGTGTTTGAATTACGGTAGAGCCATGAGCCCTAATTGCAAATCGCAGTGTACCGCACATTTGTTGGAATGCACATTGCACATGATGACATGTGTCGCATTCATCTGAAATAAATGACATGCAACATGTGCTCTGGCGTAACGATTAAAATATCTTATTGTATATGTTCAGCTGTTTATTTGTTTTCCCATCTGCCGTGGCATTAAATAGCGTTCACTTATCACTGTTGAGTTCAGTTTCTCCGATATTTCGTCACAGTTTACCCTTGATAGGACAAAGACTGGTGTGACTTGTATGCATGATTTGCCCACCAATGTTTTAGATCACGCTTTAGGTAGTTCAACTTCATACTTCATAGTCTGACTAGCTGCAAAATATTATATTTGTCATATGTTTGCATTAGTAGACATCTTGATAGATTGTGATTCTTTTGCAGAATAAGCTGTCATTTGGCAAAGGTTTTCATCCTATCTCATCTCAGAAGCATTGTACCGAAGATTCCTTCATTCCTTATTTCCTAACTGCATGAGATAAGCATGCTAGCTTGAGATATCGAAAGGATATTCATATCAATATGAAGGATTCCTAAAATTTGAACTAGTACCCGCACTTCGCATCCTGCGAATGTAAGTACCTCCATTTTATTCATATCCTATCTTCTTAGAGGCATATACGATAATTTTTTGTTTATAGAAGAGAATGTGTCACCGTGATGTATCACCTGTGAGGCTGTGACCTGCTACTTTTTTAAAATAATTATCCTTCCCATTAATAGGTAGGCAGGAGTGCCCTTCCATGCCCGTGTGACCTGACTACGTTAAATACCAGAGAGTTTGGATATTCAATCACGTTAGGTCACATCACTCCCCGTTTTTTTTTTGCTTGGAAAGGATAGCCGCCACCTGTATTAGTAAGGGATTTGTTCTGAGATTCAAGCAGGCAGATAGCCGAGCTAGTGGCGCCTACCCGAATATTGATATATGTACTCTGCTACGTATAATTGTCTGGTGTGAATGCACACAGGATTTTGTTGTCCACTATGTGCTGCCATCTATATTAGCCGTATTTTCATAGATGGCGTGCTGCGCAGTGTCATGTGATAACGTCCAGTAGCATCAGTACAATTTAGCGAAAAACTTATTGACAGTATGCAGTCAGTGTGATCTTTACTCAGGGGCTAACCACCATCTAAAGTTGCTGGGTTACACTTTCTGACGAAAAGTTTTTTAGTCCGTCCTAAAATATACCCCCTCCGCCAAAAAAAATAGAGTGCGTGAGTTTTAGCCGTCTATTCTATCTCTCATTTGTATTAGTTTTGAGTCTATTGTATACAGCTGCATCATTGGAAGCTATGGTCCGTCGACGTCATTCCTAATGCTGATGGCACAAGCCTACATCAAAAGCCTCATTTGCTAATAGGTCGCGCCCATACCGGTGGCGCCACGGCTCCAGTGGCAGCAGGGTCCACATTTGGTCCTGTCGGAGGCCTTGCCCAAAAGCTTTGATTTTGGGCGTCCTCCTACAGAAGGCCAAACTCAGGTGAATGTTTTATTCTTAAATTCAAGCAGGTTATCGAAAACAAGTTACTTTGTACTTATTATTTTATTTCTTTAAATATAAATAAATGGTGTTATTTTCAGTCGTATTTGGTAAAAGCCATGGCGTAATGTATGCCCCCTTGCTCCGCCCCCTGTGCTCGGGCCACCAATCGTTTTGGAAAAATTGACACGCTGCGTTCACTGCTGGCTTTTATGAGCGTTATTTTACTGGCAATAGACTCGGCTATAAACGGAAGTCTCACTTTTTCTTCGGATTATTTTATGAGAAAAAAAAAATCAGAAGTTTTCAATGTTTTCAAAAAAACGGAATATGTATGATACAAACTTGTTCGTGCTTATAGGGTGATTGATGTACCACTATTTTAAGTTGATAACCAGATAAACTGACTGACTTATTACCTTTCAAGGACAAAAATCGACCACTTTCACGGTATTGTTATGCATAACACATGCCTTTCCGTTTCTACCTATTATCTTCGAGCTCTATGAGACCAACAATTGTTCTAATACGGTCATTATTTCGCGCTCGTAGGACAATAAACGGAAACCGATAAAATGTATTACAACGCCCAGATAGTCCGTGAAACTCAGCAGTTATTGACTACAGGTACTCTGTATAGAGCAACCTCCGATTCGGTGAATCACTATTCACTTCGCCATTTTTTATCCTGAGCCGCAGCGAATCAAAGGGAGCCTGCTAATGTTGGTTTGCTGGCTCAGTGAGTCTTCCGGCATATCCACGTAAAAAGTGAACCACTCGCTTCGTTTCTGCTCAGCGAAGCGAAGCGAGGTGACGAAGTGCTCCACCGGGTCAAAGGGCTAGCTCCTATACATGGCATAGCGATTTGCCAAAACAACATAGGCAAAATCGCTCGATTCCAATTTGATTGCGATCCAACGAGCCCGCTAAGCGACGTGATTTGTGGTAACGTCATCAAATCTAAGCTGTTCAAAATTGATTCTGGACCGGCCTTGAGCGTGAACCGCGGACGGCGACCACGACGGCGAACGGCGCGGAACGCCACCACACCAAGATTCACTTGAATATCAGCAAACCTCAAAATTTTAGTAATTCAAAGGACTGGAAAACGATGACTGAAATTACTGTTCGATATTCAAATGTTTTCCTCAAAAGTATTTTTCAGCTATTTAAATGACCATTATTTCTAACCCTCGTCTTACGGCTGTCAGGTGACACGTTTGAGGTTTTTCTTAAATAACTTGTTACACATAAAGTGCATTCAGCTGAAAGTTTAAGCAGCTGAGCTTACAACAAATATACCTACGTATCTTGTGAAATTGTTTTCAAAATTGGTGTATTATTTTTGGAGATAATGACGTTTAAGTGACGTCATGTTGGTAAAAGGCGGTAAATATTGGAAAGATTGTAGAAAATAGAGTTTTAAAGCAAATTGTTAAAAAACATAAGATAACAAATCAAATTTTATTTCTAATGGCAGTCTTAGATTCGGACATGTTTGGGTTTTTGACAACAAAAAAAATGTCTCCAAAATAAAACTTTCAAAGATGTTAAAAAACGGAATAAATTTGAGAGAACTTGGAATAGACGAAACTCAAACCAAATATCAAAGCAATATCTCTTATTTTGACTGGGTGATGGCTTCCGAAGGATAAGAATCTTATGACGTCATGTTTTAAGAATTTCACCTTTTTACTTTTGTGACCATATTACGGAACAAAACGATTAAACTTTTTTGTCTTTTTGAGACGAAACTGGTCTGGGAAAATGCATTTTTGTTTACATTTATCACTTTTCAAATTTTGAGGTTGATGACAAGTTTTATACCGCGACGTGATCGAGTCGAAGTTGCTATAGTGTAGCTAGATCCCCCAATTAGGCCAATTGTGTCATCTTGGGTGACGACTAACGTTCCTAAGAGGTCGATTAACGGAACCCAGACCTAAAAAATAGAAAGGACGGTTAGATAGCTTTTTCAAAGACCAACCACTAGACGCTGTACCAAGTAATTGTATTTATAAACTTTAATTTTACGGACGGTCAGGAGCACAAAAATCGTTTATTTTCTTGGACATCGTCGATTTTATGTCTTCACTCTAACCTGAAAGTCAGTGGTCACCCGTTAGATTCATCTGAAACCTAAAAACATTGAAACCCATTGCATTCTCACTGTTGACCAGAGCTAATATGCTAGTTTTTACCGCGTTGCTCTATGTTTGCTTTGGTGTGGAAGTAAAGGGGGCTGTCAGCCTCCCCGTACGGCGAAGATGAGAAAAGGTCCCGCAAGGCGTGAGAGTTAAAGCTCAGCGTGGCATGCTGTGGAAATGCAGATGAAAAAGCATTGCAAAATATTTCGCCTCAAAATTGGAGGCGGCGCCCCAGCTAAAAAACAGTTGTGAGGGCAGCTTGGGGCAGCCTGCCCCCACGGTTCCTGCGTCTTTCTTGATCTGTTTTCGTAGCGGAAACGTAAGGAAAAACTACATACTGTCGCCTCAAATATAATATAAAAAATAAAACCATGGACCATGGCTCATGGCTACTTATTTTGAATGATAGGTATTTTTTACATGCTGCACCTCTAATATACAGATCATCAGAAATTGCATGACATTCTATAAAAAACGTGTATTGGGTACTCTATGGCACAATATCAAAGGTAGCCAAATGTCAAAGAGCCTCAAGCCATTGTCGGCCCAGCATGGCTATGTTTGAAAGTAGTTAAGTCAGTCTTTACATTTTTTGAAATTGTAATCCAGCACATTCTTTACCAATGCAAAGTGAATGCAACTTCGCCTGATTGTTACTACATTTTATAGGTTTTCTTGATTTTTATTTTTATATTTGAAAAAGAAAAACAATATTTGACTTGTGCATCCCTATTGACTTCTCCACATATTTAAAACTAAATAAATTAATGTTAAGTTCTTCAATTTTTACTGGGTACAGTACCCAGTCAATTTTGGGCCTTTGAATTTCTTACCTGGGTACAGTTGATGTTACCCAGTGCTACCCAGTGGTCGCTTACGCCTCGATGTGCTTTACTGACTTCCTAGAAATCTAAAAGCTCTTAACTATCGACCTGATAAACAAAGCAGAGAACATGCTAGCAATTCCATTGTTTCATGAACTCTTTTCATATTTTTTACTTCTCTCGTTTGTTCCTAATCACAGTTCTCGGAGTTTGGGGGGGTTCTGGGGCAGGCTCCTAAAATGGGCAAAATTTGACATTGAAGACATTCTCGGCGTGGACCCAAATCTTGACTTGAGCCAAAAATGCCGAAATGGTCTTCGCAGTGAATTGTGGTTGGTTTGAACTTTCCATTGTTTGACTTGTCTTACTTTAGCTGTGTTAAAATCAAGGAATAGTCAATTTTTGGGCAATTTCAGGCGGTTAGCGGGCATGACGTCTTTGTGCCCCCCCCCCTCCTGGCTGGCATCCGCCCTGCTGGATCCGCCAGTGGCCGTAAACTAAGACAAGGTAGGTACTTGAAAAGCCCATGAGTGCTGAAAAAATCCGACTCAAGTTTTTTACGTTGGTTTTTCTGAAGTTGTCCTTGCTAACGTATGATGGATCGTTTTGCGTAAAGCCCCTCGACACACATAGTCTACACATCAGTGAATAACCTCGAATTTATGTGTTTGCAATATAATATACAAAGCGCGAGCAATCGGAGCAACGTAAAATGTCGAGGGCCCGACGTTTTGCGTTTTCTTCTTGATTGTGTTCCTACTGGGACGGGACCTTCAAGGTGCTTTGTACCTACGTGCAATTCCATTTGGTTAACCCACGCTCCGACGGGGTCGACGCCAAATTTGAACCGACGGGGGCGAATAGCCACCCCTTTTAAGATCTAAAAAATAACATGTAACGTAGACGTAGTCGGAGAAAAAACGTTAGATGGCTTGAAACATGGTCTAATGCAAGTGATCAGGTCATTTTTAGGTCAGGTCAATATTGAGGTCACCAGACATCAACAAAGGTACAATCTCGGCCATATATGGGTGTCCTGATACAAAGCGTCCATTTATCGAAAATCAGATTTGATCTCAGGTCAATAGCTCAGAGTAGGCCATCGAACTCAAAACCTTCTAAAAATATCGGAATTGTTTCGGATGATCATAACCTGGTAATGGCTAGGTCTTATCCGAAAATTGACCTGACCCGTGATCAGGTTAAGGTCAGGTCAAGTTCAAATTGTTACAGCAATCAACGCGTCTCGTTACGAGCCAAACACAATGTTGAGAACCCCATTACCCTACCAATTTATATGACAAAATGCATTAAATGAAAATTATGTGTGACCTCTGGGTCACCTGAGTTGACCTCGTAAAGGTCACACCAAAATGTGACGTTTTTTTGCATTTGTCACAATAATGGTGTACGTATTTGCAGACATGTGCTCGGATCCCAAAAACGGACCTCGGGATCTGATCTGTGGGATCTGGATCCCGGATCCGCTGGGATCATAGATCCACCAACACAAATTGTCGATGGATCCACTGGGATCATAGATTCCTCTTTAATATTTGTCGACGGATCCGCCTGGATCCGAGATCGCATGCACATTTTGCATTGGGATCCACTGGGATCCCAGATCCGCCATTATACATTTGTGTATTTTCGGAACCAATTTTTAAAGTAATTGTCAGTACCTTTCATTCGTTGTTAATGCAACTAGCATGGGTTCATGCCTTTTAGTTTGATTTGGTCGATAAATACTATAATTATGGCATAATATGCATGTCGGATCCGAGATCCGTTGGGATCATTAATCCATTTTCATTGTTTATAATGGGATCCTGTGGGATCCAAGATCCGTTGCAAAATGTAATCGAAGTCCACTGGGATCCAAGATCCAATGTTGTAATTTGTCGTGGGATCCAGTGGGATCAAATATACATTATACAACATTGCGTTTTATCGAGAGATCCTCTGGGATCATAGATCCTACTTTCAGATCCATGCACATGTCTGCGTATTTGGTGAAAACTCAAACTGGTCAAACTGAAGCGTTTTCTGTGTATTTAGGTATATCTGTTTTAATGTATCCCTATTGATTAATGATGGGAAGGTCACGACATCAATCTGAACTTGGTCATCGATATTTAAAATACGATATATGTGAACTGAAGGTACTCTATACTTGTAGCCAGTGTGGGTATCGTTACTTAGTTAAAATGTAGTTTCGTCACTCGTTACTCAATTGCTCATACAAGTAGTTTCGTTACTCGTTTCTCCGTTACTTTGCGACAAATTTAACCGAAGTTCCTTTAGTCCGTTACTCTGCTACTTTAGTTTAACCCTTGCAGTGCAGGGGGTGGATGCCACCCCACCCTTTGTTGTTTTATGTGTGGAATAACTCGCGTATTTATCAACCGATTGCGATGAAACGTTCAATAGGTACACTACTTTGTAACAATTTGACACCATAAATCACATTTTTTAACAAAAGAATCACAATCCATACTCTGCAAATTTTGGACGTCCGAAGATAGTCCGATTTCTATTTGGATTTTGGTCGGTCAGCCACCGATATTTTGAACATTTTTCGGTCAAGGCATATTATATATAATATATAATATATATAATTATATATATATATATATATATATTATATATATATATATATATATATATATCACGATTCATGCATTTTCCTATCTTACAGGTCTTTACACCTTGCATAACTGTAGTGGGATGATCTGATTTTGACGTACAAAGTGTGGTATGATTGATGTATTTACCGGGTGGACCGAAAAAAAAACGTTCCGAACTTCAAAGCCGTATTTCTATAAAAGTGCATGCCTGAGGACCGTTAAATTTTGTCGGAATAATGCCAAAACATATCTATCTTAATTCCTAAGTTTTTTATTTATTTAAGTACGTATATTTCGTCGTCATCTATTGCACTGTAAAGAATACGTGACAAATTACCAGTTTTCCTTACATCTTCCCTCTATACCCAATCAAAGCTCCGAAATTGTAACGTATGCTGGACGCGTTTGGATGAGGATAGATATTTGAAATTATGCGAAACCGTTTATAAAGCTCCGGTTGATGTTTCTGCTTATTTTCAGTGAAATCCATTCATTTGTCTAATTTTATTAACTCCAAAACAAACACCGACCAATACAACTTTTTCTCACTGCAGTTGTATTTGAACACGTGAGCGATCGCACCTCCCTCAGCGCGGACCACAGCGTTCAGTCGCTGCTTCCACTCGGAATGCCTTCGCCTGATAGTGTCCAGAGTCACCCCCTCCCATGCAGCCACTATCGCAGCCTTCAACTCCTCCAGGGATGATATTTTCTGACGGCGGGACTAGTACACCGCTTGCCAGGACTCTCCAGAGTCAGTAAATCCGGAGAGTTAAGGTTCCGGTGAGTTGGCGGTCACTTGTCCTTGCTGATGAAGGCAAACTTGACCACTAGGAACCCATCAGTTTCTATGTTCCTGTGTACGGAGCTCCATCCTGCTTCAGCTGCTTTGCCTCATCGCAAGCGAGTGGCCCGCCGAACTCACCGGACCTTACTCTCGGGATTAACTGCGTCTGGAGAGTCCTGGCAGAGGCGGTTACGAGTCCCGCCGTCAGAAGTTCGACTCTCTGGAGGAGTTGAGGCTAGCGATAGTGGCTGAACTGGGAGGCAATGACTCTGGACACATCTGTAGACGAAACATTCTGCAGTGGAAGCGACGACTAAATGCTGTGGTCCGCGCTGAGGGAGGTGCGATCGCTAACTTGTTCAAATACAACTGCAGTGAGAAAAAAGTTGTATTGGTTGGTGTTTTGTTTCGAAGGTAATACAATGAGAAAACATGAATGGATGTTATATAAAATTAGTAGAAACATCTACAAGAGCCTTATAAACGGTTGTGCAAAAGTTCAAATATCTATCCTTATCCAAACGCGTCGAACATACGTTACAAGTTCGGAACATTTTTTTTGGGGGGGAGAGGGAAGATATAAGGAAAACTCGTAATCTGTCACGTATTCTTTACAGCGCAATAGATCACGACAAAGGCTACGTACCTACGTACAAATTTAGGAGTGAATAGGAATATGTTCTGGCATTATATCGTCAAAATTTAGCGATCCTCGGGCAAGTAATTGAATAGAAATACGGTTTAAAAGTTCGGAACGATTTTTTTTCCGGCCCACCCGGTATATGGGAAATATAATGAAAGATGAGTGGATGGTAAATGGTGGATTGTGGAATTAAAGGGTGTGCCTAACTCTTTTTGAAATGTAAATATTTTTTTATTACGGTAAGAAGCTATTGCTTTGATTTTGGTTTACGTAAAATTCACGATCTGGAGCCCTTTAGTTGAATTTGTACTTATATTCTGTTTTTTGCATTTGTTTTGTTTCAAACTCATAAAACGATCGTCACTATAACAGAGTGCGAAGTGTTCTCTATAATGGCGCACTGGCCAGAGCTAACAATATATGCTAGCGTTGTAATTTAAGAGCAATGCTTCTAGTGGCGAAATGCTCTCTGGCGACTATTGATAATTAATCTACTGCCAGTATGTGATTGGCGACTTTGGAATATCTCACAACTAAGTTGATTCTGGGAAAATGAAGTACATAGGCTAAATTCAGAAAAATATGTTCTACAGACTAGTGTCAACAACTCCACATGACCAATGTGAGTAGGCACACTCCCTTTAAATGAAGTGAAAACGTCGCCAATTGTTATTATAAATAGGATATTTTACAAATTGCACCACTTTCGAACTCTTGGACTCATCGGACACTTTTCGGTCAACAATATCATATTGAATCGGACTTTGGATCGGTTATGATATGGAAAATGTACATGCTCATGACCGGGTCATGGCGCATGACCTGTGAACTATGACCTGTTTCTCACGGTCATATCACACGCAACTGGCGTCCCGTAGTATCGATGCTGGCAAATTGTGCATTTTGAGAGTGTTTGTTGTTCAGGAAAATATGAACAGGTGGTGTTATCAGGTGACATTTACGATTCCACTGAAATTATGATCTCCGATGACCTAAGATGACTTTTTGGCCTCTGGCAGGTTCTAGGGCATTTTGTGACTCTGATTTCAAATTTTGCATATATTTTACACAATAATATGTTCCACTAGGGTCATGTTCTTACTCAGTTCATCCGAGGTAACTGACCTCAGATGACATACAAAAGTTTTGACGTTAAGAACATAAAAACAATGCAGTTTTCGGTTTTTATATGCTACTTCTATTTTGTACAGCTAGTGGTACCTGTTCCTTTTCACACCGGCCCAGCAATTAAGAGAGTAACGGAGTAATTGCCTCTATACTACCTAATGTAACGGAAGTTACTTGGTCTGTTAAGTGTTACCTGTTTTGAAAAGCAACGAGATCGCTGCTCCGTCACTTAAAAAGGTAGGTTCGCTTAGTAACGGAGTAGCGGGGTAACTGGAAACTGCCCACCACTGCTTGTGGCCTGATTTAATCATATGAGTTTCAAACTGTTCCGGTCAATCACTGTGGATTTGGCACGACCACAAACTCTCAAAAACTTGCTTGGGGTGGGTTCACTTAACCCGGCATTGGCTGGGGTCTCAGCCGAACGCCATTGGCTGGGGGGGGGGGACGCCCCCTCGTTATCTACCGAACCAATAACCGCAGTGAGACGCGCAAGACGGTAATCGAAAGCTCTCAATGAGATCACTCTAAAACGTACGCGAAATTTTATAAATAAGGTCATATGTCAGGTCACAGGTCAGGGTCAAAGGTCAAATGTTAGATATTTGAGTTTTTGGGCCATGCTTCCCACCCAAAGCCGTATATTGAGACTACTTATCGCACAAAGTGCTCTCAGTGGTATGGTGCATATCCTGTATAAGCAAAAGTGAAATTGTAAGCAAAGGTCAAGGTCAAGATCAGGTTCAAATCAGGTCACTATTGGCAAAAGATCATGCGACACATGTTTTATGGGTTATCTTACGCATATAACTCGATAATAGCAGCCAATTGCACACCTGACCCAATTTAAGGTCAAGTTCAGGTCATAAAAGGTCAAAATTGGAAATGGATAAATATAAAACAAAATGCTTTTGTCTTATCCAGTTTTATCTCAGCAATACAGTGGTGCTATTTATTTGCATGTATCTTGTCGATAAAGCCCCAAAACGTACTTAAAAAATGACGTCATGAGGTAATCATACTTAGGGAGCAATCAGGGATTCAAAAATACAGATATTGCTTTGCAATTCGGTTGGGTATTGTATTTTGAAAGTATCGTGTGCACTGCGATGGGGGCGCACACCACGGCCCGACCACGGTTGGGGTGGAAAAGTTTGAGAGTCCACTGAGTGTCTGACCCACAGGGATCGTGGAAACGCGAGGGGAGCCGAGCAACTTGTCAAGGTAGGATTTCGTAGAATCACATGCCCCGGCCCCAGATATTTGCTTATGCAAGACTGTCTACTGTGCTCGACAGATCGCTAGGGACCCCAATATTCGGCTATTTCTTTGATAGGCGTCATCTGGCATACACGAATTTTACGCATGACATTAATTCACGCAATTTTACGCATTGTTTATTGCATTGTTGGCTTACGAGGTTTTACTTATAACTCTCCTTTCTCTCTCACTCTCACTCTCACTCTCATTATCTAACTCTCTCGCTAACTGACTCATTATCTTGCTCTTTAACTCTCACTCTCTCACTTTCTCACTTTATAACTCTCTCACTACCTTTCTTGCTCCCTCTCTCACTCACAAATTTTATCACTCACTCACTCACTCACTCTCTCACACCCACTCACTCTTGCTCTCCTCTCAATCACTCACTCTCAATCTCACTCACTCATTCGCGCTCCTCACTTCACTCAACTCACTCACTCACTCACTTTACTCCCTCACTCACGTCACTCACTCACTAACTGCACTCACGCCTCACACTCAACTCACTTCACTCACTCCTTACTCACTTACGCTCACACTCACTCACTCATATACGGCACTCGGCACTCGCTCTGGCACTACACCACTCACCCTCGAATTACTCACTCGCACTTTCGCACTCTCGCACTCACTCACCTTCGTACCCTCGTTCTCACCTCAATTCTCACACACTTTAAATCTGCTCTCAATCAGTCACTATCGCTCTCACTTCACTCACCTTCTCGCTCTCAGTCACTCACATCACTATGCGCACTCACTCACTCAACTCGCACTCACTCACTCACCCTCGCTACTCACATCACTCACCCTCGCCTTCGAACTCACTGCACTATGGTCTCCTCACTCACTCAACTCACTCACTCACTCCTCATCACTCACTCCTCACTCACTCACTCACTCACTCACTCAACTTCACTCACTATCACTCACTCACTCACTCACCACGATGGCCACCCAGCACTCACGCACTCCTAAATCACTCATCACTCATTCTCACTCACTCCACTCATCACTACTTTCACGTACTCACTCACTTCACACTACTCACTCTTGCACCACCCTCTCACTCTAGCTATACTAAAACTCCTCACTCTTCGCATTAACTCACTCATACTCACTACTCAACTCACTACTCACATCACGTCACTCATCTTGACTCCCTCCTCATCGCTCTCACTTTCGCACTCTCGTCGCTCATCTCACTTTCCGTATCACTCACTCTCGGCTCTCACTCACTCACTCTTGCTTTCACCACTCACCTCACTCACTCATCACTCACTCACTCACTCACTCACTCACTCACTCACTCACTCACTCACTCACGTCATCGCTCGCTCTCTTACGGATACTTGTGGGCTAGGAGCTTAAAAGTTGCCGTCTCTAATTCACAATCTCGCGCTGTGGCCGAAACACGACAAAGCTTTAACTTAACGGCGAGTGCAATGGCGGGTGCCGAGGTGGGTCGGAAGAGCGGAGAGGGTGACACGACCTTTGACCGGTCGGTGCGCTGTCCGGCCGCGAGTACACAGGGGTCTTCAAACTGGTTTTGATAGTTCGCCAGTTCGCCGCAACCCATGCACAGATACTTTCAAGAGAGACTGTACATATGTGGTTCTCTCACATATCTTCCAGTTTTTTTTTTGAAAATATAAAAAATGTTGATTTTGTGAGCATTAAAAAAAATGTTTTTGTTTTTTGGGATCCAAATCCAAAATTAAAAAAATCCGAGATTGCCATTTTCTACCCCTTGTCATTTGCTATTATTGATGTTTTTGAATTGCATTTTGCTTATGGAATGGTCTTTGTACAGCCTGTTAGAACTTAGCTGATATTTGCGTCAAAGTCGTGTGTAGTGACGTCACTAAATTTGATATAACTCGAAACAAAATCGTTTTTTTTTTCATTTTTGCACTGAAGACGTCAAATTGATGTAGGATAAGGTACACGAAGTTTCACGTTAATAGCGCCGTTCGTTTGTGATCTATTGTGAAAATCCCTGAGGGGGGCGTTTTTCGCCCCCCTCCAGCCAATGCGGCGGGTTAAAGGGAGTGCTACTACTCTTTTGGAATGTCAAATATGTTTTACTTACGGCAAGAAGCTTTTGGTTTGATTATTTGATGCGATACAATTTACGTCTGGAGCCCTTTAGATGAATTTGTACCTAAATTCGGTTTTGCATATTGTTTTGTTTCGATATCCTTTAACGATCGCCATTATAAACAGAGTAAATACGATGTTATCTAGAATGGCGCACCTAAGTCAATAAATTTCTTATCGCGAAACAATGTAAATGGCCACCGACTACCGGGGTCTGGCTCGACAGCCCTGCGATCAGCGCGCACGAGCTGTTTTCTATTGGCCAGCGCTAACGATATATGCTAGCAGTGTAATCGTTAGGGCAGTGCTTCTAGTAGGGAAAGCATCTCTGGCGAATACCGACAATTTTGTGATTTCATTCTGATCTTGGCGAATTTGGAATATCTCATCAATTTGAGTGAATCTGGAGAAATTAAGTAATGCCTAAAAAAAATAGACGTCAACAACGCCACATGAGCGATGTGAGTAGGCACCTTTAACGTGGCCTGATTTCCCNAATATATATATTTTAAATATATATATATTTATATATATATTTAAATATATGAATAAATAAATAAATATATATATATATATATAAATATATGAATAAATATAAATCTATATATCTATATAAATAATATAAATAAATATATATATTAATATAATATATATATAATATATATATATACATATATATATATATATATAATTATAAATATTTGATTTTACCGAGTAGAGTTTACCTGCATTGTGTCTAAAATAAAACAAATTTTCGCAGTTGATAGTACACAACTTACAGGCCATTTGGAGGAAATAGCGCGAAGTAACCGCCTTGTGTCGAATTTCTGACGATAACGTACCGGCGTTCATCTTGTAGGTATTTGAGTGCACTGCATACGGCGAGAAATCGTATTTTTGGTATAGGTAAGTTATGAATTCACAAATTTACATTAGATAAAATGCAATTTGTTCACGACTAGACCCTTTCCCCCCTTCCACCCGGGTCAAGGAGTCGGTTGCCCAGTGAAATTAGCCCCCCCCCTTCCACCATATCGGCAGGCTGGATCCGCCATTTGGTTCGGTCGTTATAAGCCGAACAGTCCCTTATACAAAAAATTATTGACATCAGTCTTTGCAGCTTTTCCCGCTACGAGTGGGTAAATAGCGAAATGATGTGGCATTTCGCCAGTGATACGAAATGCTCCAGTGAGACGGCAAGTTTTGCACACAATAGACGTCCTGATTTAGGGCCCGATGTCCCAATTTGGTGACATGGTCACGTGCGCTCGGACATCACTACTGCTGCACGAAAGCCGAGGAGCCTTGACACGTGCATGGCGTATGTAGGACATTCCTGCTGATCGGTGTTAAGCAAAGTAACTTTGGTGTTAAGTACATATACAGTATATACATACACGCTCAATGGACTGTTCCCCACGATCGCGTGCGTGCACCGCACCGAGCACCACAATCAGCGGAACGCATATGTGAGTCTGAGTGCGCAGGTAACCTTCACATTGAGCCTGCACCCTGTGTCTCGTCACATCGTACCTTCCTGGCCACGAGCCCCCGTGCTCACGGGGGCGCAGCAGCTTTGTGAGCAGTCACGCACGCCAAACTGACTAGAATCGAGAATGTACAGAACAGGATCGGGGAGATCGACCAATCAGCGATGGTGTTGGTCGTTGCGATTGGTATTGGTCGTCGCTTGATTGGTTGATCTGCTGCTGATATTTCCCTGTGAACATCGGACCATAATTTTTCGGACGGTCGCCATACTTAACTGCATTTTAAATGTTGGAATGCATTTTAAGGCATATTTTACGGGATGGTTTCTTGGATTCTGCTGCAGTTTTTGAAAGGCCTTTGTACCACTAAGTTCTTATAGTATATTGTTTTATTCTACGAAGAGTCTTATTCCTATGATAAGTTATTGTCTGTTTTTTTACGGTCGCCATACTTGACACCGAAAAAACACTAAAAACAATGATTACTATGCTGGTAAGTGGGTATCTTAAAGAAGGCATTACACAATTCGCGCGGATGAGTTAGAATATGAATGGTCTAGTTTTACAGGAAGATGAAATGAGGTTTTTCAAAACTGGCTTTATATTATTTACGAAGATCTATTATTGGATGAGCATAATTTTGTTTGCGCGAAAGTAGATTCAACCTGAACAATTCTTAATTTGAACGCGAATTTACACCTTAAGTGGATTAGTTTTGATAAAAAGTATGATGCTCCACAATCAGTGTGAAATTCTTAGCTCAATGATGGCATGCAATTGTTATAAAATATATAATATTTCATCACGGTTCTGAAGTTGTGTCGACTGCCCACAGTCAAGCTGGTGTATATTTATATTTCAAGAAGCAGGAACTGACTCAAATGTGTCATGTTGTTTATTAAATCTAAAAATAAAATTGTCACCGAAGTTTGATGAAAATCGTAGTGTCATACTTTTATTTGTATCTAGAATATCGGTGGCGCAATGTGAACCCATAGACCCCATGTTGAAGGAAATTCTCTGCGCTACCTAGTATTTTATATACCGTGCCCGTGCTCTGGAACGAGCTCCCCCACGCGCCCACAACACATCACAACAGCCGCCCGCCCTCCATCCGTCCGCCGCTGATCAAACCCCACCGTGGTCTTTAAGTCCCCAATTCGCCGCACAGCTGAGAGCTCCGGCTTTTCACGGCGCCAAAGCCGTAGCCGCCAAGCGGTGCCGCGAATCGCCGCCGGGCAGTCAGCTGGCTAGCGGCAGCGCGGCGGCGGCCGTCAGTCGGCTCTCAGCAGTGGTCCGAGGAGGTTCCGCCGCCCGGCTCTCCGTGAATGTGCTCTCGCCGAAGCCCGTGCAGTGACGTGACGGGGCTCGCCGAAGCCTGATAGTGACGTGACGGGGCTCGCCGAAGCCTGATCGTGACGTGACGACGTGCCATGGCGGACGTGGCCATGATGCGCTCGCCGCGCCGCGCGCACGACCTCACCCTGAGCGTGCCGTCGACCGCCAGTGCCGGGGTCAGCGCGGCCGTGAGCGTCAGTGCCGTCGCGATCGGTAGCCGCCCCGATGTCCACATAGTGCCCATCGTCCACATTTCCAACCAGACGGCGGCGAGCGACACCAGCTCTGTGGGCGCGGGCACCGTGCGCGGCCCTCCGGCGCCGCAGACAGCGCCGCAGCGCCGCTCCACGGATACCCAGACGGAGGCGCCGCCGGCCGCCACCGAGCCCACACGCGACCAGCGGCGCCGTGACCGCCGCGAGCGCCGCGAACGCGCCGCCCGCCGCGCGCCGCCGCCCGCACCGACCATGGCGACCGCGCAGGCACAGCTGCCCGACCTGCTGAACTCGCATGTGCCTCCACATGGACCGCTGCCGGTGCCGCCGCCGTACTCAACCCTGCCGCACGGCGCGACCCGGGGCCCGCCGCCGCCACCGCCTCCACCGCCGCCACCGCCGCCGCCGCCACCGCCGGCGGCCGGTCGGTGCCCGTATGTAGCGCCGCCTGGGTCGCCACAGAGGTCGGCGCTCTGCTTCGGGGACGGCTATAACCTGGCTGGAGTGACCGGACGGAGGTGAGTTCCGGTTTCCGGAGGGGAACGCAGGCGGGGCTGAGCTGGCCGGAGCGTCAGACGTGGACGGCGGTAATGGTTATGATCAGACTTCAGAGCAAGGCGCAGTGCGCGCTGCTGGGCAGGAATGGGGTGAATGGTGATGTCGGCCGCTAGTGATCGAGCAGCGGTAAAGGCTAGGACGGGTACTTTCATGTTTCGGAGGCAGGGAATCGTGGGACCAATTATTGCGGGGAATATAGGACATGCTGGGACAAGTCTGATTCGGAAAGAATCCACTCAGACACATTCCATTCCCCTTTTCCCTTCGTTCGTCACACAGTCTTGCACTGAGATATCCTTGAGAATCTGTATTACAAACCCCGGCTCAGCTCAGCACGGCCCAGATCCTATCTCTTATCTCCCCTGCCAGACACTCCTCTGCCAACTCCCAGTGCATCCATCTCCTGCATTCCCCATTGCTGGACGATAGACGATGAGAAAACATCACGAGCTTCCCGCTGAGCCCCTGCCAGACGGATCCTGACGCTGGTAGGAGAGTCCTCGCCCACTCCCCTCTCCGGGGTCCCTCCTGAGTAGAGCACTTCATGGGACAAGTTTTCAGCCCCCATCCCATTTCAGCCCATTCAGCCAGACCCAAACCCGTTCCAATCCGAATCTATAATTTATGTGGCTTCCAGTTCCATTCCCACCCATGTCAGCATATTTCACTTGTTGTGATGCTAAAAGTTATATGGTTTGACCCAAACCCGTTCCAACCCGTTACATTTCCCCAAAATACCCCATTCCCATTTCCCACCCATTTCCATCCCGTTCCCATTTCCATTCCATGAAGGCCCCTACTCCTAGTGCCTCCCTCCAGCGGGGAGCGCTCGGGAGGAGCCGGCGCAGCTCGGGTTTCACGGAGGCCGGATGTGGGTCGTCTCCTCGAATGGCCATGAGCGGAGAATGCGTGAGGATCGTGAGTGCTGGAGAGGCGCTTCTCCGGCCGGGGAGGATGACTGGTGGGACGGGACTCGGGACGGGTCGGGACGGAGAGGCGAGGCTGAAAGAATGCCAGGCGGACGGGCCGGGAAGGAACTGGGGCGGTAAGATGTCGATGTAGATATAGAGCTTAAGCGTGAGGGATGAATAGCGCTGAATATTTCAAAAATATCGGACGTGAGTCTGACCTACCTCTGTGTAGTATCTTTTGATCGCGGCATTTTTATGACACGGAGACTCGGAGAGTAGCCAAATTGGACACGATGGATGGTGCCGCTTGGCGCTCTAGTCATGACGATTTGGGCCAACTCGTACCTAGGTCAGATGGCGCCCAGTACCGCTTAGTCTTGTCATCCGCCGTGACGCACACTGACACACTTGACACTTGGCTGGCCTGTGTTTGTAGTCTGAGTTGAGTCTGAAATCGTCGGCTGTCACCGACGCTGATCGCTCCGCTTTGTCAGCGTGAGCCCCGAACTGAAACACACACGCAAACACCTCGCCTGGTGTTGGCGAGGCCGGCGGCTGGGAGGGGCGTACGTGCGCACACAGGTCCCGTTACAGTGGTACGACTCAGGTGGCTGACAGCCTCAGGTCAGGTCACGGCTGTTTGTCACCCGAATCGCCGCCACCGCGCCGCGTTCGCCGCGCACCAGCGCCGCGCCGGGCTCGACCCAACACCACCACAGGAGCAGTGGCGGTGCACTCAGAGAGGCGCTCAGGCGGACAAGTTACATACTTGGCCTAAAAGCTGCCTCAATAGATCGTGATGATTAATGCTCGTGATGGATGAGCAGACATCTTACCGAGGCACTGACGCCAAAATGTTGTGAGAAGCCAACAACTGGAGTGCATCATGTCCGTTCAGCTTGTAAAACCTACGAAAAGATAACAGTTCGTGGCTTTGGGTTCAAGAGCGGTAGGCTACCACTGGCAGCTAGCAGAACTGTCAACACTCAACCACTCCCCTGACTCCAAGGAACAGAAAGGTCGAGCCGTGACGATTCCTCGGCTGAGCTGAGCTGAGCCTGACGGAGCTGTGTCATCGAGTGCCGCCCCGGCCCCGAGGCCAGGTCAGCGCCCATTCCACTCCAGCCACAGTCAGTCACAGTCGCAAGTCACAATCCAGTCCAGTCATGGTGATGCGACCGTCGACGAGTCGGCGTCCTGCTCCGTGACTCTGACAAGACTTCTCTGTCGCGGCGCCAGCTCGTCTTTCCTTGCAGCGCTTCTCTGCCGCGCCAGCTCGTCTGTCCTTGCAGCGCTGTCCTTGCAGCGCTTCTGCTGAGCTGTCTTGAATCCAGGAGAGTCTGGAGTCCTTGACATGCGCATTCTCTGCCGTCGGCCAGCTTGGTCTTGTCACGTTGCTGCGCATTGGTCTGCCGCGCCAGCTGGATCTGCATAACAATTGCAGCCCGAGTTCTGCTGCCGCCGCCATCACTGCTTACATAAGACCCCACGCTGGGCACGCCCATGCTGCTCCACGATAGCCCACGCTTGACCCGCCTCTGCCGGCGCCACTGCTCCCCCTTGAGCCATCGCTAGCACGCCTTCTGCTTTCCCTGAGCCCAACGCTTGCCGTTTGTCTCTCCTGCATACACTGCTCCCCTTTCATGCCTTAGCCTAGAGGGCGCATCTGTTACTTCCACTATAACCACCATTGTTCTCGTGCCTCTGCTTCTCTCAGGTTGTGCCAAAACTCGGTAGTGCGCCAAAGGCCTCCGCTTATACCAAGCAAAGAACCCGCACTCTTCGAATTTCCACCAAATGCTGGGCCCCGCTTTGCTCCCCATGTCGGCCGTTCGTGAAGCGCGCCCTGCCGCCGTGCCCAATAGCCCGACATCCAGCTGTCAGCGGGCCGGTAGCGGTCGCTCCGCCGTGCGCCCGTGTGCCAACGAAAGCACCAGCCAGCCAGCCGGTTCTGTTCAGCGGCAGCTGCTGCTATGGAGGCTGACTAGGGAGGGAATACCCGTCTCGTGGTGTCAGGCGGCGCGGTGTGTGATGGCCTCCTGGTACCTCCCGTGCTCTAGCCCATTCCCCCATCTCTCTGATGTCCTTTTCCTCCAGAGCTCTGCCGCGTGATGCCTGGCTCTGCTATTTCGCCGGAGCGGTTCGCTGCTCAGCTCTTTCGTGCGGGGTTTCATGTCACAGGAGGCGTGAAGTGGCGGTGTCCATGCTGGGGAGAAGGGGCGGGGGGAGGCGAGGGGCTGGGATTTCTGAAGTGGAGTTCGGGCTGGCGGGCAGCTGGCGGTCCTGTTCGAGTGTAGTAATGACACCGATCGGGCGAGCCGGGGTGGTTAGGAGCACCTCACACTTCAAACGTGTCACAATCCTGTTATTACGCCCACTGGCCGGCTCGGCAGTGGTCACGTGACCCGCCTTTGACGTCACGGGGCCCGGAGGCCCCAGGGGTGCGTGGCAAACACAAACCTGCACTGGTACACCAGTCTGCCCAAAGAAGAGACCAAGGGCTGTAGATTCGGGAAGAAAGACCCAGAAGGCGGGTAGGGCCATTGGTGGGATTGTTCTGAGACCTATGGACGGGATCCAGGCACATTTAGTTTCTTGATTGTCATATGGGCGACCGCCACGCTGGGTACAGCCCCCCCCCCCCAGCGGGGTCGCTTGGGTCCCACAGGGGGTCTCTCGGGAAGGAAGGGTTTGAAAGGAAGGAAGGAAGGAAGGAAGGAAGGCGCTTGAAAGGAGGGGTTAGTGAGATCAACCAAAGAAGCAAACAGGAGGGTGCGTGTCATATTATGGTTCCAAAATTCACATGGTCGAGAACTCGAAAAGAAGCAGGACTGGAGAAGTGATAGCGGCGGCCGCCTGTGGTCTGCTCTCCGTTGGGATTCCGTGGATCAGCTGCTGGCGTTGCGTGGTTGGTGCCATCTCCAGCTGCAGTCCCGGTCCAAAACAACTTGAAGGTTACCGTGTTTATCAGCCGGCCTTGCGGAGTTTTCCGCTAGTCGGCTGTTGAGACTGAGAACGTGGGGGGTCGGGGCCGGCGCAGGCGGTCGCCGCCTTTGAGACGCTTTGGAGACGCGCCGAGGCGATACAAAACAAAAATAGCACGCTGAACAGAGCTCCCATACCTCCATGTCAGGGGCTATGGTATGAGCTACTGCCTTTGTGTTGTAACGCGTCTGCACAAGCCAGAAACACACGAAAAGCGAGAGGGATTTCCCGAAATTGCGACACCGGTAGGCTCCGGAAAACAGTGGTGGTGGCGCTTTTTCCGATGATACTATTATGCAAATGGCCATGCCCCAAATCGATAATGAATCTGACCCTCTCCTTCCCCCTCCCCCCACCCTAGATGGCGCGCCCTTGTCCTCCGCCCTTGTCCTGAGCTGCAAATGGGAGGTCACAAGGAAACATCACTGTGACCTTGTAGGCCTAGGCTCGCTCCCGGTCGACGACGAGGGCTCTGCGGCCGTCACGGGCGATCGGTATGCGACTGCTGCCTCCGCCCCGGGGGTGGTGCTGCCTCCCGCCCCCTGGTTGGTGGCCAGTGTATACTACGTCGTAAATAAGGGATACAGACATGAAGAACGGAGGTCGAAGGCCACTGTGACCTGGAGCGCAGGAGCCTGCGAGAGTGGTGGATGGTTTTTAGAGGGGAAAGGAGAGGAGCTACGCTGGTTTGTTCCATTGTACCATGCTGCGCCGGCCGAATGTATTCTGACGCTTTGAATGTCGCACGACTGATGACACTATTGATCCTGTTAACGCTTACTTGCCATTTTCGAAGATTACATGCTATCCAGATATTGGAACAACAATCTCAACAGAGGGATGCATCAAAATTAACGGCAGGAGTAAATAGTGGCGCCCTGAAACGAAAACTCTTCATCACCATCACTGAACCAACGCTCGCTCGCCCTGAACCATCATCCGGACGACGCAGTGTGTCAACGACCCCATCCGCCCTCGATTGCGACGAAATCGAGGCTCGATTTCAGTTAGCGAAACTTCATCGCCCACCACCGCTTCGGAGTTGGCCTGCGGAGGCGTGAGGGATTGTGGGCGTTAGTTTGCCGTTGGACGGGTTCCAGACTCGGGCAGAGCTGGGTCGGGAATCGCGACAGCATGTAGCGGCAATGGACCGTGCTACTTTTGACAGCCTCCCGCAATCAGACCGGCCAGCGGACAACAAACGCGCCACAAACGCGCCTGATTGGCGGTCACGTTTCTGCCAGCGATGATGATTGGCCGACACGTTTCCGTTAGTGGCACTGATAAGCTGATATGGCTGCCGTCAGCTCTGCTGATTGGCGGAGATGCTCCATCTGTCGAGGTGGCTGCAGGTGACATGGTTCTGGCTGCTGGGAGCTCGACTGGTCTGTTCTTTGCAGTGGGTCAGACCGACTGGTCTGTTCTCTACACTGGGTCAGGTTGACCAGCTGTCTTATGTTAATGTACCTACCATGGCCATGGGTCAGATTGAATGGCCTGTTCTCTGTTCGCTGTACTGGGTCGCTTCACGCTTGACTGGCCTGCAGGTACTCTACAGGTCAGTGTGTAATGTGTAGGTACACCACAAAGCATGCCTCATGCTCGCCCCGAAAGTCCGTGATGACTCGTCTCTCTAAAACCCGATCTGTCCACTTTTTTAATCCCGGAACGGCCTAAAGCCATTTTCCGGGATACGCCTACCCTTTCCCCCGCAGTCAGACCAAACAACGTCCAGTGATGGCCCAGTGACCAAACAACGCCCAGTGATGGCCCAGTGACCAAACAGCGCCCAGTGATGGCCCAGTGACCAAACAGCGTCCAGTGATGGACCAGTGACCAAACAACGCCCAGTGATGGCCCAGTGACCAAACAACACCCAGTGATGGCCTGGTCTCCACAGCGCCGCGGGGCGCAGCTGACCCGCGCATCACACCCTTTGACCCAGCTGGACCGGTTCGTGACTGGGCGGTATCCCACCCACCCAGGAGTCGGCATCTGCTCCGCCCCCTGCTCCGCCCCCTGCTCCGCCCTCTGCTCCGTACCCGCTCCTAACAGCCGGTCACCGACCTGACTCTCGACCCATTTCTCTCTCTCCGCCGCCACGGCCGCCCGCCACTGAGCGCTGTCCGCCCGCCGCCGCCGCCGCCGCCGTCGCCGCCACCCCACACCACCGCCCGCCATTCGCCGCCGCCACCGAATGCCGCCTGTTCCCCTCCACCGACGCCACCGCGCCGCCGCCGGCCAACCGCCCTCCGCCGCCGCCCGCGCCGGCATGTTGTCAGGCAACACGCGAAGGCTTGTTGCTGTAGCGTTTCGGCTGGCCTGGGTCGCCACTGCGGTAATACCGTGGTGTTGACGGTCAGGAGAGGACACGGCAATAAATCTCGCGTGCCGGAATCGTACCTTGCGTCATTGCTTTTTGATTTTGGTGCTCCTGGTCCGCGATGTTATCGAGATATACGGTGGATGCCCTGCCTGAAGTTGCCGTTCGTAACTAGAGGGCTTGAACTAACGGAGCAACTCTCAACGCGGAGCAGTGCAAGCCTTTGAACACGCTTAAAGGGAATATAGCACCTTGGAAAGTATGTAGATGATGAACAAGAATGCCCTGTTACGGTCCGGCATTCATTTTTGCGAAACAAAGTCAGAATTTGTTGTATTTTGAAAAAATATAAATATGTTACATGTGACCTCACACACCAATCTTGCGTTCACAAAGCGAGTTGTGTCGTCACAGAAAGGAGGGCTCGAACAGAAACTTGCGCCCGCCCAGTGACAGCTGCTTGTGCCGGCACCGCACGATGGGTGGCACCGGTAGGGCGTGAAACGCGACTGGCTGGGTCGACCGGCGCTCGCTCGCGGCCAGGTAGGGACGTGGGGGCACGATAACCATGAACCACTAGTGTACCGAGCGCCTGACCGTCCGTCGGTGGCGGTCGGGGCGGCGCAATGTCTGAAGATACTGCGAACGGTTCAAAAAGCGAAGTGCGGTGGCAATCCACAGTGTGTAATACTGATGACGTATGCGAAACGTCACGGTTTTGTGACGTTGAAATATGATCCGCACCATATGACCAACCGGTTTTTGCATTGAAACTCAGCAACAGGTCGCTTTGGGCGAAAAAATTTCGGATTTTGGGGGTTTTCTCGCCCACCTGAACAATCTGGCTATTCTCAGTTAAACTAATGTTAAGGTGCTATATCCCTTTTAATAGCACACCGGCTACAGTTCCCACTGCTCGTTATAACAGCCCGTTCTGCCTTTTTCACGCTCTTCACGTCATGCCCCAACCCGTTCCGACTCGTTTTGGTCCGTTTCATCTCGTTCACGACGCGTTCTGGCTCGTTTTGGCTCGTTCTGGGACAGCACGCCGTCGCTCGAGGACGCTCCACCCCGTGAGATGACCTTCAGTGCTTGTGAGGGAGGACGGCATGGGGTAAGCGGAGACCAAACGTGCCATCTGTCAATGATGGGCGTCGCAGGCCAACATTTACGTGTCCCCGAACATTTTCGGATTTTAAAAATTACGCCGATGGACGATGCATGGAAATAATCAACTTCAGAAGCCAGATGCCTTCGTCCCCCCCCCCAACTTTCGGAAGGTGGCGGCGCCCTTGCTGTCAATGTCCCTGGCGACGGCTCTTCCTGGCCGTGGACCTGTTTTTCGTGTGTCCGACTAAGGGTCGTCTCACGAACCGATACGATCTCAGTTGGACTGTCAGTCCTCGGTTGGTTTGCGCGACCTTCGGGCAGCCTGTCGTGCTTCTGTGCCTGGCACGTTTTATGGCGGTAGGTGGGATGTCGCGATACGGCGGGCTGTTCCCACAACTCAACACCAACCGGTCGCAATGTCGAGGCGCCTTCGGAAAGTCTGATGCTCGCCAACAGTGGCGGTGTTTGTATGCAGGTAAACCATCGTTAATCCCAGAAGGTGATGTTCATGTGCTGTGTGTCTCTGAGGAGGGAAAAAGTTCGGACTAACCGCGTGACGTAATGCTTCCACCACTGCTGTCGACTGATTCACGGTGACTGCTGTTTCGGGAACTTCACTGGAGCTCTGTTGAACATATTCAACAAGGCGGTGCGACCGCCCGCGGTGCTAGCCTGTACCTAGCGACTTTGTTTGGCTGACGTGCAGCGCTTGGTAGTTCTGATTTAAGATGGGAGTTGCCATGTTGTGACATTGTGGCCTGACATCGAATGCTCAATAACACTCGGTTTGGGTGACAGGGCCCCACGTTGTCAGTTCATCTCAGGACATGTGGCCTTGACCTACCTTGGTGGACCTGTAGGAGGCATTTGACGCCCTTGAGCCGTTCGTCGACATATTTGTAGTGTTGTCAGCTGTTGGGGAGAGGTGTGAGCTGATTGGTCGGGCTGATACATCAGCGTTTTAGCTTTATTGGTTCTTGGTATATCTACATAGTGTGTCGTTAGCCAGGGAGAAGGGCAGGCATTGGCGGGAAGGGGGAGTGGGTATTATATGATAGCGAACCTGTTTACCAAACCAGTCTCGAGTATTTTTCATCATTCAGGTCAAATCTAACCGCAAATGATTATTAGTTCGGGAGCCTAATGCGGCTGGTAAGCGGATTTTGCATTCGAACCAAGAGAAATCCTTATTTGCCTCATTCGAGAAACCCTCATCGCAGGGAATGTTAAAAGCAATGCCGGCAATAGGGCTTTTTAATTGCCACGTGCACCATGAACATTTCAGTTAGTTTTTTTTAACGAAAATATTACCGAGGGCCCCGATGGTCCCAGCCAGCCTGAGGCAGGGGCGTAGCTTCTCCAGAAAAGTTGGAGGGTGGGGGGCGGGGGCTGAGCTGGAAAATCGCTTTAAGTAACATCAAAATTCACAAAATACAGGCTTCCCCAGATTTAACCCACTTCCTCGACCCTCGTCCATTTTTTTTTGGGGGGGGGGAACTGAAGCCAAGTTGGGGGCTGAAGTCCCCCCAACTGAAAAGAAAACTACATCCCTGGCCTGAGGGGTCCTCTAAGGCCGACATAAAGCCCTCGGTATGCCTGAGGGGCCTTCGGAGGGTCTGAGACTTTAAAATGAGCCTGTCCGACGTTCTTTGTGACCATTTAGAGGGTCCTGTAAAATATTGTGGCCTAAATTCGAGGGAGTATGAACCACTTTCGCGACATTTAGGACCCTTTGGCCGTGGAGCTCTTAGGGAGTCCTGGTTATTTGCCCCCATCCGAAAATACAATCCGCCTGCCACTGCCTAGTTTATACTAAAATAACCTCACGTTGCCTGCTGTGAAACTTTTTGGTGCTGGTCCGGGTGGAGAGCAGCGTCGTGATAGGTTGTTTGTTTGTTTTATTTATAATCAAGAACAGACACAACGTTAACACAACGAAATAATAGGATGCGTGCAAAAGTCAAAGACTTAAATCAGGGCACCTCTCCCAACATAAACGTTTGATACCAAATGACACGACCGCCGGAGTGAATTGAAATCAGAGCTTAATCGGTCGCAGCGCCAGCCGCCGCTGCCGCCACCGCCGCCACCGCCACCGCCGTCACCGCCGTCACCGCCCGCCGCCGCCCGCCGCCGCCCGCCGCCGCCTCATACCTTCTTTTACGTAGCCCTGGAAGAGCCCCGCGAGTATATACCAGGTCTGGTAATGGTATATAGATAAGTGCGCAGGTGCATTGTGCACTTTCAGGCTTCCAGCGCTGTGCAGGCCGTGTGGCCGCCAAGTCTGGGAGAAACCCCTGTCCGGCGCCGGCTTACGTCAAGGAAAACGTGACCCGTTAGGGTCTCTGCACAGCGCACATGCCGTGAAGAGTCCATGGTCCATGAAGTTGTACCGCCTCCAAGTTACCACTAATAGTCCGGAGGCAGGTACTCTCAGCACAGTACGATTTTAAGTTCGAAAAAACGGGACTTGTGACATTCATTGACATTTAGTCATTAAATCGTCTGAGATTGAGATATCAACAAATGGTTTTGACTTACTTTATGACAAAAAGTATGCAAAAATTGTCACTTGAGCTTTCTGCAGTCCTGTTTATGCCTCAGTTCTGCTTATGCATAGTGTTGAGTATAATGTGTCGTTCCGCGACAAATCGACCAAGGCTGGGACAGCGGCCACTCAGCCGACTGGCTGAGCTGCAGCTATCACTGTGACCATGGGAGCATCAGTGGCAGTGGCATGGCTTGGTCAAAACCAAGGCACTGGCAGGAGTGTCAATTTCTGAAAATGATTGGGGGATGACCCAGTGCTAACTTTATAGATTATAACTCGATTCTTACCGTGCAACGCCATAGCCTAATTGCTAAAATGTGTGTGTGTGTGATTTTTTCTTGGGGGGGGGGGGTGTCCTTCCAAAGTATACAAATCGGACACCGCGGTGGCACTGGACTTTCAACGGGCGGCATACAAGCACAGCAGTTACCGGCAGCCACCTCCAGCAGCACCAGACTCAGCTAATGTCAACTCACCTCCCGCTACTCGGAACTCTCTGGCAACGTGGGCTGGGTACCACCCACCCCGGGCACCACCTGCTGCGAACACTGGGAGGAGCTCCTCGTGTGAAGCCCACCCGTGATCACTGGGAGGAGCTCCTCGTGTGTGCCGGTGATCACTGTGATTCAGGTTCCTCGTGTGTAGCCCCGCCCGTGATCACTGTAATGTGATTCACCGGCCGGTTGGAGATCATGCCGCCCGAGCCTTGCACAATCCGTTTCGAGCGTGGGAATTCCCTCCTTCTGAGTCACGCTTTACCGGAGGTGCGATCTTCCTCGGAAATTGAGATTTTCAGATTGTCCGCTCCCTTTCCATAGCGGCTGAGCCGCAATGAAAAGTACAAGTATTGCTGCCGAGTTATTGCGCGAAGTGTTAAAGACACAAGTTATGTCGCTTTATGCAACATGACATTTGATGCAAGTGTAGTTACTGTAATCCGCTGGTGTGTCGCCAGGGACGTAACCAAGGGGGCACGGGGCCATGCCCCCCTGAGCAAAATAAATTCACACAAAAAAATGACGACCCGATCCCCCCCGTGACACAGCATATGGTTTTGAAGAGCAAAATTGATTTTCCCGACTGTTCCCCCCCCCACCACACTTGGGGGTTTTTTGTGATTACAATCTTGCCGAGCGTGCCGGTGTGTCGTGCTCCGCGATGCTTTCGGCTTTGTCTTTTTACATTTAATTTTCCTTAGTGGCTGCGTCCACCGTTTCCAGCCTCCACTTCCGTATCCAAACAATAAATCCTCGGTCGACACTCAAATCCGGAACCCCCGGCCGGCCCGTTCAGGCGCGTCCTCTGGGGGTGAACCTCCCACCACCCGTATCCCATTCCAGTGCCCCGCTGCGCCGCCGTCCGGCTCTCCCTATTGACGCTGAGCTCCCTATTCACGCTGGGTGACGCGCCGCGCCGCTTTCTGACCCGGCGGTGACCCGGCGGTCAGGCGGCGACGCTGTCACTCTCCCCGGCCATTGTCTCCGCCGGTCGTCTCCGATTGTCTCCGCCGCGCCGGGACCGTCTCCGTGGCCGTGTCTCCGGCCTTCTCCCTGGCCGCGGAACGCCGGACCTGCCCACTGCTGGGCCACCGGAGGTGTTTGTTGTGTTGTTGTGGTGGCGCGCCTCAGCTCTCATTCGTGGCGGCCATGCAACCAGTTTGCCCCCTGACCCCCTGAGCAACCAGTTTACACTTAACACTAGAATAACAAATGCGATACTGCTGACGAGCCGACCCGACCCCACCCCCCGTCAATAACTTTTCGCTAACGAATCGGAACAATTGTTTTGCTCCCTGCAAACTATAGAAACCTAGATCCGCCACTGCCCTCCCCGATTAAAAATATTGGCGACATGCTTTCCTCCAAATTTCCAATACAAAGGGTTGGGTGAAATATCCGTCCCACAATTTACCGGCATCTCATTTATCACGTCTGAGTCGCTTTCTCCTGTACCGTTTGACGGTTCTTAACACCAATATCTCTTCCACAGCACCCATTGTCAGTTGTCACCTTGGACCGCAAAAGACGTTTGCTTCGCTTGAGTCCCTGTGAGATTTCAGAGAGATTTCAGAGGTGAAGATTCGCTCTACTTGTTACGGTATTTAGCCGAAAAGAGTAGAAATAAAACAACACAATGATACGTAAAGGAAAGGAAAATGACAGAAAGCAGTATACTAAAGAAACAACAACAAACGGCAACTAAAAGCTTAAACGAGCTGATAATATCATCAGCCAACGGGAGACAATGCAAGAACAAAAGATAACAGAGGATAACAGGAGGCAACAGAGGATATCAGAAGTTAACAGAGGATATCAGACAACACAGGATATCTTAAAGCAACAGAGTATACCACAATACTGCAGACTTGCAAGTTGCAGAGAATATCAGGAGACATCAAATTGCATCATAACCGACAGTGGGAAACAGCAGCAGCAGCTGACAGCGCAAAACACCAACAGACACTGCATCAGTAGCCACTGCTAAGCGGCGGAGGTCACCAGAAGCAGCCGCTGCACGGTCGACGGCTCCGGGCTTTCCATCGCACCTGCTCCTACCCACGGAGTGCCCAATGTGCCGCCTCTGAGACGTAACGGTCACCGGTGCCGACTGTGGCCCCGGTACGGTGCTGTGGCTGCGGCGACCGAGTGCCTCGCGCCACCACGGACCGGTGCACACGGCAGGCCACGACCGCGTGGCGCGTGCAGCCTGCACGGTGCACACTGGGTGCTGGCTGGCAGGCTGGCGGGACGGCCACGCCCGGGACGGGCGTGAGGCCGAGGCGCGACAGTTGTGAGATCGAGACGCTTGCGCCGCTTTTGAGGCAAACAGTCACACAGTGCCTCAGCAGCTGACGCTCTTTTCTGATTCAGAGATCCGGGATTGAGATGATTCACTAATCCGCGACACAAACACTGGTAAACGCTACCTATTGTGGTCACATGAGGCTACCTATTGTGGTCACATGGGCCTTCTTAGGGCAGTGTTGCGCTACGATTTGTACGTGTGCCTTTTTCCATATGACGCATAGCGTCATCGGTCATAATCAGGACCATTTCCACCTGAGATGTGACGACACTGGAGGGACGTCACAGGCCAGCGTTCAGGCCAGGACTGCGTGCGGGCAGGAGCATGGTGCAGGACAGCATGCGGGTATGGGAACATGACGTAGATCGACACTCGACAGGGAGGACGGGGTCGTGTCAGGACGGTGAGATGGCCCGCGTCGGCCAGACGCTCTGCGTGGTGCGATGAATGGCCCTCTGATCTGACGCACTGCTGGCTCTGCGCCTCTGCATCTGACGCACTGCTTGCGCTGCGGCCCTCTGATCTGACGCACTGCTGGCTGCTGGCCCTCTGATCTGACGCACTGCTGGCTGCCGGTCCTCTGATCTGACGCACTGCTGGCTGCTTCAGTTGATCCGGATTTTAGGTTAAAAAGTAAAGGGAGACTGGTCTCATATTTTTCCCTTTGATCTGCAAATTGCGTTGATCTGTACAGCAGCGCGATGAAAGCATCAGTTAAGCTGACCGAGAATCATAGGTCCGGGAGCTTTCGATAAACTGGGCTTTTGTGCTGAACTTTATGTTCGAGTCATCGAAAGAAGTTTATTTTTATGTTTCAAATTTGTTGTGAGATCTTCGTTGTTTCCATGTTTTTGGAACATGTCTGAAGACCATTTGCCATTTGGTGAGCCCGGACGCCTTGAGCGCATTAATTATCCTTGCATCTGGAAATCCACCGCAAGGTCACAAAAAGCAAATACAAACTCCTCGAAACGCCACGTGTCGAAGCCGGCAAACCGCAGTGTCTCGTATCCCGCGTCTGTCCAGCTGTAAGGTAGTGCTTGCGGTCGGTAAGGCGACACTCAAAATGACGGCTTTGACGGTGCAGAAGTCAATTACCTACCTTCCAGTAGAATATACAATGCATATAGTCTCAACACATAAGCGAAACAATAGACTAGCGAAACCAGTTGCAAAAGTTAACTTCTGATTTGTGATTTAGCTTGTACCGGCACTCCCAATCTGTTCGCACTGGTACTTTTATTGCCAAGAACATTGATCCGGCAGCTGCAGGTGGATCCCCACACAACCTTTTGCTGAAGACATCCAGACACGTTGCCGGTGAAGGCAATCTCCTTGATATCAGGAATTGGCGCTGAACGCTCACTCCATTATCACATTATATCCCTAGGGCGCCGTCCGACGGCCCCGGGCCTGGAATGCAGCGATGCCAGATCCCCTCCTTTGAAGCCTAATTGCCAGATGTGTAGCCACTTATCCCCCTCTCCCGCCCTCCCCCCTCATCCCTCCTCCGTCCCGTCCCTCCCAGTCCCTCCGCGAACCTGGCAAAGCATTAGCGGCACGCAAGCTATCATAAAACGCAGCCTTCGTAGCTGGCGGCGACTGAGGAGGAGCGCTGGGGTGGATGAAGTTAATTCCAACTTCACGGCACATTTACAACGCACAGATGCAAGCGACAGGAAACTTTCTGAAAAGGTAGAACACATTCAGTCAGCTGCATTCATACACTGCAGTCGCACTGCTTATCAAACTTTGCATTCACCCAGGCGCGGATCCAGGATTTTGGTCAGGGGGGGGGGGGGCGCCCAATGTAAGAAGTTTCGCCCTACGGGCGCGCTAATGATAGGTGAGACCCGGCTCGGGGGGGGGGGGGGCGTCCAAGCGCCCCCTGGATCCGCGCTTGTAACCACCTACACCATCCGATCAAAGTCTGCTTAAATGCTAAAGACCTCTGGCCCTTCAAAGTGATGGTCAAATAAATGCCACCCTATGGCCTACATCAGTTTCTTCACATCAGTTTCCGAACTTGTGGAGCGAGTGTTGACCATTTTTCACCAGGACTCGGTCGCTGGTCGACGTGGTAGCAGGGAGTGGTGGTATCCTGCACGGCCACTGGGACAGTTATGGGTACCGGGTGAGCGGTCTGCGGCGGCAGCTGTGCGCTCCTGTGCACAAGTGTTCACAGTGTAGTGCACTGTGCACAGGTGCAGCGGCACAGCGCGCCGACGACGACGACCCGAAGCCGTGCCAACTGTATGCGGATGAAGATGTGCGACGACTTTTATACCGTCGTGGACGAATGGGGTCCATGTGGGAGCCTCAAACGGATGGGGATTAGCGAAGTTTACGGGGTGCTTCCTCGTCGGCGGCCGGGCTCGGCGCAGGAGTTGAAGTGAGCCAACTGTGCAGAGAGATTCGCGCACTCAAATCCGCCCGGGCGCTTGCGTTGATGGTGTCGTCTCACCGACGTTACGACGATTGCTCTGCTTGGGAACTACGTCATTGTCAGACGTTCAAATGGTGCGGGTACTTTTGACGTTGGACATGCGAGGTTGATGGACGTCTATAGTTCAGCACGAGCTGCAATCGTGCAGAGCTGCGATCTGTACTGCAGCAATAAATCAGCGAGCGGTTGAATGCAAACGTCAGCACTTTCTCCGCATCTGAAAACAGACACTTTCCCCGTGCTGTATTGAACTCTGAATATTCTCACCAACAGGGACATGAAGTCGCCGTTCACTGCCACGAGTAACGCGTGCTTCCTATTTACACGGGCACCGCAATATTATCAACCGTGAATATTGCGTTGTCACCCGCAGCTGGCTCCGTGAACAGAATCGTGTTCAGAACCTGCTGACACTGCCAGCGTCAGCCGATCTCGGCCAATGGGGCTGCAGCTGGGCGCCACGCTGCGCTGCTGACAGCGCTGGCACGCCCCCTCCGTTCAGACAACACCTGCGATGTCGGCCACAAAGAAGTCTGTCACCTGGACGGGCGCGAGGTGTTTTTCTGACGAGGCGGTGGCGCAACGCAGCTGGTTGTCGGGGGAGGGGGACAAAGGTTACTGAGGACAAGGGTTCGCCAAGTGCTGATTCGGTCATTGCTGTTCCCAGCGGCGCCAGAGCTTGGTGGACCTAGGAAGGAAGTGGGCGAAGGATGTGTACCTACCTATCTGGCACTATTTTATCTGTTCTTCAAAGTTGATTTAAATCTGGGCTCGTGTCATGTTCACTTGCTCTTCATTCGAAGTGTTTCGGATGGTGAAGTGAACAAACTTCTTTCGGATGGTCAGGTGAACAACTCTAAACAGTGGCTGGAGGTCAACTCTGCCAGTGACAGTTTTATTGAGCACCCTTACAAGCCGTGGCCTCTTCCAACCTCTCGGAAACGTTATCGAACTCCTGCGAAGTTTCATCAACGAGTTAACACCACTTAATCGCTGCCAACGCCAGCCGACGGGATTATCAACTCAAACTGCATGCTATCCGCTACGCCGCCTCATTTCGCCGTGAAGGCGGCCGTCTCTCCTGCGTCCTTCCCTGGCTGCGCCTTTGCTGGAGGGATGCGTCACGTACAGGTGTACAGACGGCCGCGGAGGGACGGACCCTGCCAAGGTCGCGGCGACGCTCTCCGGCGCTGTGGAGACGATTTGTGGCGCTATGGAGACGATCAGCGGCGCTGTGGAGACGATCTGTGGCGCTGTGGAGACGATCAGCAGCGCTGTGTAGACGATCTGTGGCGCTGTGGAGACGCTCTCCGGCGCTGTGTAGACGATCTGTGGCGCTGTGGAGACGATCAGCAGCGCTGTGGAGACGATCTGCGGCGCTGTCGAGACGATCTGTGGCGCTATGGAGACGATCAGCGGCTCTCTGTGGAGACGATCAGCGGCGCTGTGGAGACGATCAGCGGCGCTGTGGAGACGATCAGCGGCGCAGGAGAGGCGTATGGCAGCGCGGAGTGGCGGCCAGAGTGGAAAGGACGCTTGGGCCCAATGAGCTATGTGCCCTTAACCAATAACAGAACGAGAGAGATGGACGCAGATCGGAGCAGAGGTGTGGTGGTCGCTAAACCCGCACACAGCGGGCCTCGCGCTCGGCGACCGGGCGCCTGGAGTTACCTTGCGGTGCCGTGTTACCACGTCAGAGGTGTCGGCGGTCGGCGGACCGGGCGCCTGGAGTTACCTTGCGGTGCCGTGTTACCACGTCAGAGACGTGGCGTCGGCGGTCGGCGGACCGGGCGCCTGGAGTTGCCTTGCGGTGCCGTGTTACCACGTCAGAGACATGGCGTCGGCGGTCGGCGGACCGGGCGCCTGGAGTTACATTGCGGTGCCGTGTCACCACGTCAGAGACGTGGTGTCGGCGGTCGGCAGATCGGGCGCCGATCGGAGACGTCGGAGATGGGCCGGTGATAATCTCCAGCGGTGCTCGGAGAACTGATGGCGCGGCATGCTGGAGAAAAACGGCATGGTATTACGGCGGATAAATGTTAGATAACGGTGTGGTGCGGTGTGGTCAGGATGGTAACAGTGAGCCCGACTAGGGGGATGGGGGTGAGTACATGACTGGAGAGACTACATCTGTGCAATAGTGTTGTGACATCGGAGCTGAGACCGAAGGATATGCGTCAGACTGTACCAATGCGGATCTTGGCGCCGGCTTGTCACTGGTGAACAGTGGAGTCAGGACCCCTGTCGTCGTGCCGCTGCCAGTGGTGTAGGACAGGGGTGGATACAGTGGCGTTTCCGTAGCGAAAGACTGCACTGTCGCAATCCTGCTTCAGAGTTCACAAAATTGTAACGTTTGTCCGCAGTGATAACGCGTTTCTAGATACGCGCATGTTGTGGATGTCATGATTGTCAAAGGGGCGTTATTTTCGCTTACCATCGTGAAATCGTAAGTCCAGGCGCATCCATGCATTTTGTAAGCGCAGACAAACGTCATTAGAAGAAGCCTGTTATGGCGTAGACTTTGACTGAGGAGGTGAACTTTGCGAGAGTTTCAATGAAGTCTCTCACCAACGGCTTGCCTCTTTCTCAAAATTATTCCGTTTCTGCTCACTCCTTCTTTTATCCTGTTTTAAGTCCATTCTCCACTTCTCTCCCCTTATTAGTTTCTGCTTATTCTCTGTATCTTGTTATTGCATCTCGTCTTCTCTATCTCTCGTTGCGCCTCCTCTCCTCTCCATACCTCTTTCTTCCCACTCCTTCCCTCTTCCCTCACATCCCGTCCTCTGTCCTATTCGAGCCTCCCTCGTCCCCAGCCATCCCAAATCAGCCTGGGACGGCGGTGAGAGCGGGGGAGGTGGACGTGAAGGCCGCTGCTCGATCGCAGACAGCCAGAAGGCCAGATTGGAATGGCTGTCACGTGGTGGACCGTCTACCGAATTCGCCCCGGGCAGAAATCCGCCGCCGCGCCGCCAAGACCCGCGGGAGTGGACGTGAGGCCTCATTTGGTGGTGAGATGGGGTGCGCGGGAGTGGACGTGAGGCGTCATTTGGCGGTGAGATGGGGTGACACGAAGGCTGATGGAGCAATGTAGTTGACAGACAGACTAGTTCAGCTCATTCAGGCACTTGAGCAGATCACCGCGTCGACATGGTGATGGCGCATTGGTGTTCGTTGATGGTGACCCTGGTGACATGATTATTATATCACCCGACGGGCCGACTTGTCACACTAGCAAACATAGGAAATGCCGAATGCACTTTGTCATGAAAAAGACACACTAAACACTAAACCGGAGTTCAGGGATTCACAGAAAATCTAATGGAATTTTAGCGCGAACCGATGAAAGTTACATGCACTTTCTAAGACTCCCATGTGCGGCCAGGGTATGTGCTCCAGTAGAAACTCGTCTTGGAGTATGATAATCTTCATCGACTGCGCTGCGCTTGTTAGATCAGGCCGTAGCCAAAGCTGCAAACAGATGCTTGCTGCTTAACTGGTATTCAAAGGCAATGGTCAATGAATTAAGCATGAGAGGCGAAAGTTACTTCTGGTGTCATGTGGCATGTCCACACATGTATGCAGTTCACTGGCAGATCCAGTCCTACTATGACCTACAAACGCATAGTCAATGCGCTTGAGCCTATGTGGTGAACTCATAGCAGTGAAAGTGTGTCTAACTCGGTGCCCCCTGAATCCCGTGTTTAGTTGTACGTCTCAGCTCCACTGCCCTGTCTGCGGTAGAGTGGTCTACCTACTCTAGCAGCGATCTCCATCTACGACTATATTTGTGGTCTCGGCTCTTCCACTCTTCCCTTTACAGTAGAACCGTATCTTCCCCGATCTCGTCTCGTCTGATCGAGGCATCTGTTTTGCCATCACGGTTCGGCTGCACCGTGGACTTCCCGCGTTTATTAACCCGTAGGCGGAGGCGCCCTGACCGTCACGGCACGTTTCGATTGTGACGTCACTCGATGACTGTCCACTTGCGGCAATATGGCGGCGCGCATGCCCCTTTGTCGCAATATGGCGGCGTGGAGCGGCGTCCTGCAGGGGGTGTTCACCCTGCATGCTGAACGCTGGTGTCATTTAACAATATGCACCCGAAACTGGTTCTGCTGGGTTGCAGCGGAGTGGGCGGCTGATCCCGGCTCTGCGGGAAGAACGGGCTGGAGAGTCACTGGGAAATAGGTCACACGGGAACGGCGAGCACGAGCACAGCCGCGGAAAACTGAGCAAATAGTGGATTTGCCAACAGACGCATTCACGTTTCATTTCTCTTTCGCTGCCTTGCGTCACGTAATTGGAGTTGAATAGGATGTCAAAAGTTACGTGGACGGCTGAAGTCACTCGGTTACGTATTCGGGCGGGGTGCCTGCGTGTATGAAAATGGAGAGTGGCGCTTTAGAAATGCTCGGGTTGTTGGAATTTGTCAGCTGCTTGTCGCTAAAAAAGTGGTTCGAGACGAATTGTTAATGTGGCAGGCTTTTCACAGAGTACACCACTTGTAGCTTTATTGGCGGCACTTCGCGTGCAGACAAATACTAATAGACGAAATCTATCAGCACGAACTAAAACACTAGTGAACTCATGTCCACTAGCGGATCTAGGGGGCGGCAGGGGTTTCATCCCCCCAAATCACCTGAAATCGGTTGACAATTTTCCAATGTGGAAGGAAATCTAATAAACTTTTACAAAGACATGTTTGTTTTAAACCGTTCAATATGGTACAAGGAAGCCAAATCCAATGAGTTTTCACAATTTGTTAAAACTTTTTTAAATAAAGACAAAAAAAATGCAGCCCACGTTCTGGATCCGCCGGTGTGCCTGGCATGAGATTCAATATATGTATAGAATACACGCATTTATCACATACCTACTTGCGATTCGTAGATAGCAAAGCCCACGACTTAAGACGAGTTGACAGCTTCTGTTGGTATCATTAATTCAAAATTGTTCAAAGTGGCCTAGGGATTTTTATATTTTATGCCAAGCCTATCTGAAAGAGTGCTGAATCGAATGGCGTCACGAATTGTGTACGCAATGGGTGTCAAATAACCTAGACAGTTGCTCCCCCTGAGACATATCCTTATCTGTACCTGTTTTAATCCGCCTGGATTTTTGGACACTGGGTTGGTCTGGTAACCTCATATCTTTGCACGGATTATTTCAAACGATATCACCTCGAGAGGTTTCTCGTCGAAAGGCCGCGGTTCTGAGAAGTCGAACGGGTTCGCTCCGAGCAGACATCGGCATTTCCTCCTAGTGCCTGGTCCAGCCTGTTGCGATGGAGCTGCCAATGGAGCCGGACCCATGCCAACCGGCTGGAGGGCACGGATTCTGCTGACGCCAAGGTCCGTCCCGCCCCGCGGCGACCCCCCCGCCCCTCCCGGTGGTCACGGCGGCCGCGTGGGGAATGCGCCGGCCGTCCTGGCTGGCGTGAGAAGGCGACTGCAACGCCGTGTAATCGTCGACCACGAGCACCAGGGTATGCTGCGCCGCCGGGCACACGCCCGCGACCCGGCGGCGCAGCATACAAGCGTGTGACCGGTCAGACGGAGAGAGGGATGGGGAAGACGGGGGAAGCGATCGGCCTGGTTCGGGTGCAGCCTTTATAAGTCATCGTTCGATTCACAGAATCAGTTCCATTGTAGCCCGCTTAGTTTGCTGGGAATTGTGCTAAGTGCTTTACTTCACAATGTGCTAGTGTGCTGTGTGCATGGGTGAAGTTTCCGTGTCAATATGACGTTCGACCACTTTGATGTGTCACTGCTACCGCGAATTACGTAACATGTGAAATTTACATTAAACTTGTCGCAAAGGGCGTCGCCACCTTCCGAAAGTTGGGAGACGAGGCATTTTGAAGTCGTTTCTTTCCACTTTTACAACGTCATAGGCGTAATGTTTAAAAAATAGGGGTGAAAGTCTCCCCGTACCCCCTATTGATGCCGCTATGTTTGTCGCTGACCCATGTCTGATGATTGTTCTGAGGTGCTTACATCAGCGTGTCTGATGATGTAAGCACCTCAGAGCAAGTGTCCTCCATCCTGATACCAAACATCCTAACAAACGAGTCGCCTGAGCCACAAAAGGAATTGGTCCGCAGGCCACTGGATTGCGGCGATTTTTATCCAAACGCGCAATGTGCTGGATCTGCAAAGGGAGGTCTTCCACGACAGGCCAAGCGTCAGTGCCTCTTTGCGGCTTAGCGAACTGGGGCGATCAGCTGATAAGCCTGGCACGCACGGGAGTCGTGACCATATGCGGCCCCGCGTGCCAGCTGACGTGAGGGAGGAACAATCTCATGTGAGGGTGCTGTGGTGCCTGCATACGCGCGCCGTCTAGAATGTCACCCAATGACACTGCTGAGACGGCAGCGCGGCTCTCCTACGGCGGAGATTGACAGGAAGTCTGCAAATAAGTTCGTGGTCTGGTTTGGGGTCACCTGACCGACATGCGACCTAACGGAGACGGCGACAGCGGTGCCAGGACTGCCGGAGTGTGACCAGATTTTTCCTCTGTAAGCCTCACGTCATTTAGAGATATTTCCGCTTTCCTATCTGAGTGCATTTTCCCGTGGAATGTGAAACCGTGCCGCACCCAGCTGGAAGTGAACTGGAGTCCGGACCTGGGGACAGCTATGCCGTGCAAAGAAAAACCACGTATGCCAATCGCCGAAAACCGTGACATATGTGGTTCTGGCGATATGCGGAGACACGTATCCCACGGTGCCGCAGATTGTATGACAGCCATGACAGATTTCAGGCGGATTGTATGACATACATGACAGATCCCAGGGTGCGGTAGACCTTGTGAAATTGAAAACCAACCGGCCTCCTCCCACTGAATTTCATATCGTGTGTAGACGCAATGACAAGCAATCTGCGTGCGGTCTTTGTACGGGTAGTTCCCACGCTGCGAGGTAGTTAAACGTAGCCAAATACGGACTTATGCTCTTCCACGGTATTTTAAATCCTTCAGTCACGTATTCGTATGGTCCTATTCGCGAACAGTTCTGCCGTGGCTACATATTCGTGTCAGGCGGTTGTAAATGGTAACAGACAGTGTAACGAAACTACGCCGCTGAAGCCGCCCTTGACCCCCGGCGATTTGTGACATTTGACAATGATGTCTAGAGAAGTTACGCCGCTGAAGCCTTGACTCCCGACGATGTGTGGCATTTGACAATGCATTTTCCTTTTCCTCGCCGGTCTAGCCGTGTCTTGCATCACTAATGCCTCATTAACTATTATCTTAAGCTAGCTGCCGCATTCGTAATGTGGAGCCGTCGGTCTTGTTTCCGACAGCTCACACAAGTTCGACTCGTTATGTTTGGCTCGTAAAGTTACCCACGTCTGCACCTTGTTTACTGCAACTTACCGGTCTAGGACTTTTGTCATGCCATCGTCAATGAACTTAAATAAACGGGGACGTCACAAGGTAACATTCAGTGATCTGTCATGTGCTAATGACCTCTGCAATTTTGGCTCACGAGCAGCACCACTGTTCAACCGAGTGGTCTGTGAGTAAAATACTTCTGCTTTCTTCACTTCACCAAGACGGGACCCAACTTACTATTTGTCTTACCAACATGACAAAAGCACACAGCATAACATTCTACCGGGACGGACATTTGCCGCCGAAAAACGCCTCGTTATGTCTGGCCCATCATCTCCCCTATGTACTCCGTCCCTCGCCGCGGCTTTGGCCATCTCCCCTTTGCATCCCGTTGCGACCGGCTTTCGCTTCCCCTGGCGACGTCCCCACTCGGTTCCTGTCCCCCCAATTAACACCCCTGCTCAGTTTAGCCTCTTTCCCCAGTGTATCGTGCCATGCCGCCACTGTATCGCCCAGCCACAGCATAAACAAGCGGTGCCCAGAATACGGTCTCTCTCCCCAGTGTATCGTCGCATGCCGCCACTGTATCGCCCAGCACAAACAAGTGGTGCCCAGAATACGGTCTCTCCGTTATTCTGAACTTGGAAAATTTGTTCCGTGAAAACTTTGACTGTAAAGAATGTCTTCGTTTTAGTCTGGGTGCAAATGGCTAGCGAGCATAAAGAAATTGCAGGAGAAGATAGACAACAAATAACATACATTATTATTTTTAAATACTGCCATCTTCATAGGAGCGAGGTTTGTCTTTCCTCCTATGGTGATGGCAGCGTGTAGAATTAACAATGTATGTTAATTTATTTCTATCTTCTCCAGCCATTTTTGTTCTGTATGAAATTTGCTTCGCCGCTGGCGAAAAATTTGTTCTGCAAACTTAGATCGTGGAACCACTTTTCTTACCCTCCCTTGTGTATCGTCGCATGCCGCCACTGTATCGCCCAGCCACAGCGCAAACAAGCGGTGCCCAGAATAGCCTCGGGCCATCAATCGGTCGGCGGCCGTCCCCTTCCCTGGGGCAGCCCTCGCCGGTCGTCCAGCCCTGAGACCCTCTCTACCCCACGACGTCGGCGGTCCATGTTGTCGCACGCACACAGCGGGCGTTGGTCGACGTGTATTCTGGTCCTGCGCCCCTCGCGCCCCACGCACCATATGCGCCCAGCGTGCCTCGCGACGCTCCCAGGAGCGGTGTCGAACGCGCGGGAATGGTCCAGGAAGACGCGGCCGGCCGTATATCGACTCGCGCCATCGACCCCATCGGCGAGTCATCGCGGAAATTGAGCGGTGGGCTCGTGAGTCACCCGGGGTGCGCGGTCGGCGCCACCAGCGGGATGGCGGGGTTGGCGAGCGAATTGTGTGAGTAATGATGTGTCTGGGAATTCGGTGGATCCCTCCCGGGTGTGGGTTGTATTGAGCTTGATTAAAAAGCCTTTGGCTAGAGTGTGCAGAGCGACGCGTTTAATGGGGTGGTTGTCGGGTGATGATACCTCACAAACACACACCTTCAATCTGTAATCGTGAGCCTTCTATCACATAAATGTATAAGCGATTATTTTGCCATAAATATTGGCATTGGTATCATGCAGTAATGCATGCAGTTGCGGTGCTAATATAATCATGCAGTTGCGGTGCTCTTAAACACTAATCACATCGGTATCGGTGACGAAGTATTCCAGATGCAGACGAATCCGGCGTTTCCTGTCGGCGCACGGCCACGTCACATCCTCGTTGACATCCTCGTCACATCCTCGTCACATCCTCGTTGACATCCTCGTTGGCCGTCTCCAGGTCCGTCCTCAGTTGTAGGACGGCTCCGGAGGCCGCGGTGACACAAAGCAGTGGTTTTTGTCCCGTCGACCCGGGTGTTTTGTCCGTTTTCTCCTGCAGATCCCCGGATATACGGCGCGCGGTTGATGTGGCCGTCATACGGGGTACTCGGCTGACGTGTCTCCTGTCCTCGGATCGAGACACTGACAAAGCTGGACGGACTGTGGTGAATGCGGGACTTGGGTTATCGATACGGAAATGCGATGCGGAGATTATAGGATGGACGCTGTTTTGTGCTGTGTGTTTGATTGGATAAGCCGTAAGCTTCTTATTTCTCTCCTGATGTATCAAGCTTGGCTTCGACATTACCTTATAGATACTAAGATACATGCGTAGTATCTGTCTGCTCACTCTGGTATTTTAGCACCATCCGTCTTGTTTTCACGTATCCACATAATTAATACCACACTCACCAATATCCCACATCGCGAGGTTGTTTAAGAAAGTCATCACGCGAACCCGGACAAGTTGTTAATCCTTACATCAGGCAACACTGAAGTGCGTGATCCTGGTATAATCCACCTCCGTCTGGACGCCGCCAGCTTAACAGAGTGAAGTTGGCCCGCTTTGGGAGTTGGTAGTAGGTCAATTTATCAGCCTCTCTCGTGTGTGGGAGGCCTGGTGTGAGCCCGTAGAATGAAGCGAACCTTGATTCGCTGTCGCGGCACAGAGTTGGCAGCTGCCTCCGTCATCTCATCGCCAGGTCGTGTTGTAGTTGTGTCAGGGAACAGATGTTCGCCAAACTGAAGCCTTGCAGCTGTGGTGCTCTAATTTAAAGTAGGTACCAGACCAGCGTGTCGGCAGCTGCGGGAATTGCGACTATCATATGTGCATTGTATTCGAGCAGATATAAACAGATTTGAGAAGGGATGCTCATTATTTTATTCGTATTGCGTTATCGTGTGATTATCAAGTTCACCGTTGTTCCGGATATGCACAAAGACACTCAAGATTACAATATACGCGCAAATCCTAAGATCACAATCCAATTACAAGTCCCGATGCCGTTAGCGTTCGCGTCCTAAAATCCGGTCCATCCTGAACAGGTCTACCCACCACACAATGAAAAGATGGTATGGCTCAGACCGACCAGACTGGTGGACGTATGTCCGCTCAGACCGACCAGACTGGTGGACGTCTGTTCCGTTCAGACCGGCCAGACTGGTGGACGTCTTTCCGTGTCCGTTCAGACCGGCCAGACTGGTGGACGTATGTCCGTTCAGACCGCCCAGACTGGTGGACGTATGTCCGTTCATACCGGGCAGACTGGTGGACGTCTTTCCGTTGTTCTCCCTGAGTGATATGCGCCCATTACATGCCGACTAACTGGTGAACTTGTTACCCTGAGCTGAAAGCTTCGAGCGCTCAGTGCACTCAGGCCAATCGTGGCAGTCGTGTGTGCAGTGCACTTACAATGGTCGTGCGGGGCTACAGAGATGGTGATCACGGTATCAGACTCGGCTGTCGAAAGTTCTCGGACGACCAACGGTACGTTCTCGGACGGCCAACGGTACGTTCTCGGACGGCCAACGGTACGTTCTCGTATGGCGAACGGTACGTTCTCGGACGGCCAACGGTACGTTCTCGGACTGCCAACGGTACGTTCTCGGACGGCCAACGGTACGTTCTCGGACGGCCAACGGTACGTTCTCGGACGGCCAACGGTACGCCGGCTCTCGGAGTGATAAAACGCGAAACACTGGCTAGCCGTTTCCGGCCGACACCGGGCTTTGGTGACAAAGGGTTTAATGACTTTGTCGCATTTAAGCCACAGTATGTATGCTTGGTTTTCTGTCATGACGCCGAAATGACATAACCTTGGGATTCACCACCGGGAGGGTTAGTGAATTGGAAGAAATGTGTTTTTTTTTCGTGCGAAATCCCATGGAAAGAAGATGTTGAAAACTGACATTGCGCACTCGATTCGTGAATCGTGTTCCTGTCTCGCTTTTGAGTCCTATCTTCGCTTGGCCCATTTCAGTAAGTCCATGCCAACAACCAGTTCTCGGTGCCACAAAGCTGCATGTCGCCAGTCATGAATGGACCTCTGAGTTAAAAAGTGTTCGTCCTTTCCTGCCGAGCCGGTGATTTCGGATGGTTTCCTGACTGACATCGGGCCGACCGAGCCGGCCTGGCTGCGGACCGGTCACGCTCTATACCCAGCAACATGGGCAGTGGCGCGCCCAGGCAGAGGGGTACGGTCTGAATCACCCCCACTCTGAAACGGCTAAAGAATGTCCGTGGTTACTGAATAAACTTGTCTTTGGAGAAGGATAATTTAGTCAATTTCTGTTAAGTCTACGAGGAAAGTCATGATATTGTCCTCAAGGAATAGTCAAGATATTGTGAATCCCGACACCACCCGAAAGTAAGCAGCCAGACATTTATATTTTCTCTTATTGACAACAGTCTATATATCGCCTTGTAGCTGATCACGTCCCCCCTGTTCAGGCTCCTGAGCGCGCCACTGGCCGTACGCGGCGCCAGTGCCACTTTCTAGGCCTCCTCACAGACAACAGACATGACTGGCAGAAACTGACGTGCCGGTCGGGCGACTTTCATTGCATCAATGCAACTGGGTCTCCTCTCCCCCTCCTCCCTCCTTACCCCTCTCTATCCCTTCCTCCGGCTCCTTAGCCTCTCTCATCATTGCATTCAATGACTGGTCTCCTCTTCTCCCTTTCTCCCGTACCTTACTCCTTTCTCTATCACTCTCTCTCCTCTTCCTTACCTCCATCTACTTATCATACTGCATTCAACTGCAACTGGGTTTCTCCTCTCCCTCCTCCCTCCTTAAGCTCTCCTCTTGCTATGATGCCACTCCTAACTCGCTCTCTACTCGACCTCTATTTATCATGATGCCATCTATATGCATGGAGAAAATCTTTGGGTATCATCATCTCGCCCACCTTCCTTTCCCTTCAAGTTATAACATATGTTTTTTGTGAAACCCCTCTCTTATCCCTCCTCACTCCTTGGAACACACCTCTTTTATAAATCACTTCACCTCACAATCTTTTCTGTTCCCTCTTCGTCACCACTATGCCACTTTCCAATCCTTTATACGCTCACACGCGTCATAGTCATCCCTGTCCACTCCACTCCTTGACACCCAATAATTAGATCCATTCACATCACACGTCCAAGCTTCGTACCGAGCGCTCTCTGACTTCCTCGTAACTCCATCAACCCGCTACGTGCCTATAGCGGCCTCCCTCCACTCTTTCCCTCTCTCACTGTTCCCTCTCTCCTACCCTTCTATCCCTCCCTCACTCTTTCGCCTCTCTCATTACCCCTCTCTATCCCTCCCTCCCTCCTCACCACCTCTCTATTCCTCCCCCTCCTTACCCCTCATCTATCCCTCCTCCCTCCTTACCCCTCTATCGTCCCTCCCTCCTTTACCCCTTCTATCCTCCCTTACTCTTTCCCTCTCTCACTCTTTCTTCACTCCATGCCTTGCTGTTTTTTCTCCATATCTCTTCCCCCTCTCTGTTTGTCTCAGTCCTCTCTACCTTGCTGTCACTATGTCTCTCTCCCTTGCTGTCACCCTGTCTTCGCCTTCATCTATCTCTTTACCCATCCCCTTTTCTCCCCCTCTGCCAATATCACTTACATCTCCCTCTTTGTCTCTCCCTGTATGTTTCTCTCCCGTTTTTGCTCCGCCCCCTCTTGCCTTGTTCACAACACACACACAGAAGGACAAGCGACCCTCCCCTCCCCCTCCATGACCCTGACCCATGTTCGACCCTCCCCCTCCTCTATTGAGCTCGTGCGGCTCGTGCCCGTCCCCTCACGTCTACGGGGTGTTGGTGTTGGGGGGGGGGGCACGCCTGCCAAACAGGACAGGGCCGCTGACCATGCAACATGAGCAATCACAGTGCGGAAACGCTGACACACGTCATTGTCGACGTCTCTGACCTCGCATCGCAGCCTCACTCTGGGCTGGAGTGAGTGATGATAAATAATGTCTAGAGGTTGTACGGGTAGAATATCTATGAATCTCGGAGAACGCCTGTGGGTCTTGGAGGTAGAACGTCTGCGGGTCTTGTGGTTGGCGCGCTTACTGGTCTTTGGAGGAAACGCCTGCGTTTTTCAATTGAACTCACAATTTCAATTGAAATTTTCAATTGAATTCGATTGAACACGCAGAGTACATTCTATGGCCACACAAATATCATTCATGTGGAACATCAAAAAGTCGAGGCACGGCGATTGAGATCTACTTTGCCATGCGACCTAATTTCGGAGCATGACAGCAATGGTAGTAACTTCGCATTGGTGCTAATGCTATGTAAGATAAATAATAATATATTTACTCCCATAAATGTTTACGGTCCCAATAGTGATGATTCACCTTTTTATAAACGTATCAATGTAGGTACTCGTACGCCTGCGGGTGTTCTGGGTGGACCATCTGCGGGTCGTATGATTAGAATGTCTGTCAGCTGAGCGACGGGAATCCTCAGACTGAGTGCTCGTGATGCCTGGCTGCGGTAGGTATGGGAGCTGGGCGGTGTCATTTCATGGGCGGTCACCACTGACAGGTCCGGTTACACAGTTGTGAGAGATGGAGTTGAAATGAATCGTGACCGATGGAGCGGAAATTATATTGATTTATTGCGTCACACTGGGAGCTAACTTCAAGATTTTCAATATATATTTTTTTTAAAAAAATAAATTTAGTCGAAAATGTTTTTGATGGGATGGGATTCCGGAGATCAGGACCCACGCTAAAGCTAAGCTTGTTGCGCAGGCCCTGACCCCACCATCCGATCACGCAATTCCAGTCACCGGCAGAATTAATGTATTGAAAAATGTATTGAAGAGAAAAAGATGGCGTCGTTGGAGACTGTTAGAGACTGTTGGAGACTGTTGGTATCAAATGAAAAGTTTCAGCAGCCTCGCCGGCGGTAATAAGTCGCGTCTGCCTCATATTTTAGCACTGGTGGTCATTGATGTAATTGGCCGACATTTCCACCAGAGTCTGGCAGCATAAGCCATCCTGGAGATTTCTCCCGGCAACAATCCACGAGATAGTGTCCTGCCATCCTGGAGATTTCTCCCGGCAACAAACCACGAGATAGTGTCATTTCTCTTGAAGCATGTTGTTGGTAGCAGATATTTTCGGCGGCCTTAGGAATGGACGGGCGCGACGCCGGAAGGAATTTCTCAAAAAATTTACGCAACACCTTATCCTGCCCAAGCTCACATGCAGGAATCAGCTCGCATGAACTATTTCGCAACTTGTACGTCTGCTTACCTAACTCTGCGGACAGGGGACGCCATCGTAAAAATCCACTTCCGTCCGCAGCATATCATCAGCGTCCTGGTTTAGTGTCCCGATGGGAACCGTGCTGCCCATCGCTCGGACTCGGCGCCCACGTTTCCCACCCTCTCTGGAACACATTCACTTCTCGCCGACGCCGCCGATCTCCGAACGCACCCTTCCGTCACAGGAAACCGCCGAGTGTTGCGTTACGCTGTGACGTGACCACGTCACGTCACGTCACTACGTCACGTCACGTCACCAGACCGCGGTACTGCGGTGTCGAAGGCTCGGCGTCGGTTCGTCACGAGGTTGCCACCACGTCGGGAAACGGGCTCTCTGGGGAGAGGGAACTGATGGGGTGTGACTGCGAGGTGCGCAGCCGAAAGAAGACGCGTTTTAACATCGCTAGCCGTCCTGTTTGTCTGGGAATGGGCTTTCTTGGCTGCGGGGAAATCTGTGGTATGTGGATGTCTAGACAGGGGCGCCGGCACCTTCCGAAAGTTGGAGGACCGGAGGCATTCTGAAGTCGATTATTTTCATCCAGCGCCATAGGCGTGATGTTAAAATATGAAAATGTTGGGAGGCGGCTGCCCCCTGCCCCCCGGTTCCTGCGTCCTTGTGTCTAGATACGCATTGGGAAGAAGACACGAGGGTTAATTTGTCTTGTTCTTGAGTAGACCCTGATATAGGTCTCAGTGATTGTTGCTGTTATGTCTTTTGAGCTGGTCATTGGTGTAGGCGTGAAACGTTTTATAAAGGAAAATACCAGTAAAACCATTAAGGCGTAATTGCTTTGATGGCGATGTTTATTACGACCTCAGGTGTGTTGTGCTGCTATTTTCCGTCAAGTGATCTGTTCAGTTAAATAACCGGTTCGCTCTTTGTTACTGAAGTCATTACAATGACTTTGAACTTAGCTCACCCGTTTGTCTTAAGCTATAAAAATAAGTGGGTACGGAATCAGTTTTCCTTGTGGACTGTAGTAGTTAATCATGCAAAGCAGACACATGCCAGACACAATGGCAGGTACTTAATGCGCCATGGCTAGTGGCCAGTGCCCTGACCCTTCCACTGGATAAGATGCGATGGATTGGAATCTGCGCTATGACCAGTGATTGACAATGTTTTTCTTCATTCCAGGTGAGTGTCCTTCAACCGACGGGAGATGGGAAAACCTAGCGGGCTGTTCGTGAGTATTTTTTATCGTGCTATTTTACGCTGAAGAACAGCGTTTTGATGAACGTGAACTGCAGCTCACAGCGCCAAGCAGGACATTACATAAAATCCTTCGTGGTACATGATTCAGAATTACAAAAACCAAAAGTCGGTATGAATCAAAGTTGATGAAATATCTCACATGCCTAGTAGTGCGAACTGCGATAGCTAAATTGCATCTGGTTCTCGCGGTTTGCTTGATAGCCTCAATGAGCTTTAGCGCCCCCCAAAAAAAACCCACCCTCTCGCGTGTGCAACTTCCTTTCAAGCCGCTTCTAGGGAGAATGCTTTGTTTCTACGGCAGTCCCACAGATCAGATCGCCGAGATCCGTTTTTGGGATCCGAGCCAAACTATGTCTGACGTCGTGAGTGAATGAACGATGACGATGACGACACTGCAAGCAACACAGGCGGACAACAGAATCGTCTCAATACACAGACGACCATTGAAGCGCTCTATAGGATATATCGAGCGATTTTTCCTCACATCATGCTAGCTTGCAATTTCTGTTTATTTTCCCGAGGTGTCTACTAAGAAACTGTGATATAATCGTCATTGGAGCGGACACATTCAAAGTTCAAAACCCGAAGCTTTTAAGGATGCTGATCTGAAAATCATACTCTCCATGCACTGAACGCTGTACCTATCCAGTTTGCAGAAACATTTCATAGCATTGTACCGACCGGAAGTCGCACCGGAACGAATGGATTGCAGCTATGTTGCATGCACGGAGTTTGTTAGTTTAATTTACTTTCGTCAGTTCCACATTTTTAAAGTTTGATTCACGGCTTGCACTTCTGCATGTGTCTTTAATTAAACCCAATAAAATCACCAAAACACCAATAGATCTCCCAAATCCCGTTGCCGTGACTCTTGACCACACATCCTGTAGGCGTGTCCAGTATCCACTCTAATGCTGCAGCTCTACTCGGCGTGTCCAGTATCCACTCTAATGCTGCGGCTCTACTCGCTGTATATGTGGTGTGCTTATCAAGTCAGCGCTGTAATAACGTGCACACGCCAGCTCGCCGTCTGATGAATCAAACTGGACCACTTGGTCGTCACACGGTCCGATATGACGTCACATGGTCCGCAATGACGCTGAATTAGCCCCGGTGACAATTAATGCTCCGGGGACAAATCCCTCCATCATGACAGGGGCGGGGGACTGGAGGGGATGACTCGGCTGTCACCACCGGTTTGTCGGCCCGAAGTGGTGGCAGGTCCGTTACCCTGCCGGGGGGGGGGGGGGACAGGGAGGGGTGACATGTTGGAGTGAGAGTGGGCGGGGTCCGGCCTGGCTTAGGTCGTCAGTCCACCGTAGCTGTAATTTTCCGGTGCTGGCGCGCCTCGTTCTGGTTTGTTCCCGGTCTGATCCTGGCCGGTACTGGTAAAACATAACGTCGAGAGGCTGTTCGGATGTGTGCTGGGACACCTGGGAAGCGATATTTGCTGACTGTCATCATACAATGCACTGGGTAGGATTAAAATAAAGAGACGTTTGGCGGAATGATTATCGTTTAATTGCATGAACTGATAAATAAGCTTCAGGTTCAGCCTTCAAGTAAACGATTCGAAGTGTGTCGAGTGTTGGGGTGAGCCAAATGGTATTTTCTTGTCACCTAGCAGTGAGGCTGCGGCCGCATTCTTGTCCCTGATCCTGGCCTATTTGAGGCGAGGCGGGCTAAATCCGGCCCGTTTATGATAAACAGGATCCCAGCGAACCGCTCGGCTTAGTTGGCCGGCGGTCAGTGGTCAGTGGCTATTTTGAGTCGGCTGACTCACGGCTGACTCATGAGTGCTGAGACTCATGAGTCAGCAGCTACGCTCGGCTCACCGGTCAGTGGTCCGGTCACTTCGCTATATGTAATGAGCATAAAAATAATAAAAATGAATGAGCATGAGCTTCGCACAAACCCAATGAGCATAGCCTGACCGACGTACCTGAATACTTAGCAACCCATCTCAGGCTTGAACTGATCGCTTTATCGCGCTACCCAGTCACGTCACGCTGTAACTTAATGACGTCACGTCGTGACATTTTGACGTCACATCATTATATTGTGACGTCACATCATGACATGGTGACGTCACATCATGGTATTATGACGTCACATTATGACGTCATATGACATTGTGACGTCATATCATGACATTGTGACGTCACATCATGACATTGTGATGTCATATCATGACATTATGACGTCACATCCTGACATTGTGACGTCACATCATGACATTGTGACGTCACATCATGACGTCACGTAATGACATTGTGACGTCACGATATGACACTATGACGTGACGTGACGTCGCTGTACAATATGACGTCACATCGCCACACGAGGGGCCACCCTGAGACCTCTAAGGACCGCAAGGTCAAGTCAAGCGCCCGGTTAGGTGTCCAGCTGTTCAGTAATCAGTTCAGTTCAGGCGCCCACCTGTTGTGACACGACACTTAACCCGTGCAGCCCTGCCCCTTTCACTTGGTTTCTCTGTCGACCTGTCAGCTTTTTGCCTGGCAGATACAAATCGGTCAGTTGCGTGTGCCAGCGAACCTGCCGGCCATTAATGATCCGCGCTCGTGTGACGGCCGCTGGTTACCTTAGACTCGCTCGTGCCGCTCGTGCCGCCCGTGCCGCCCGGTTCGCTGGCGCAGCCGCCTCGCGTGTGCCTCCTGTACCTCGCGTGTCGCACTGTCGCACTGTCGCACGTGCGACTCTTGTGAACGGAGTGCTGATTGAATTGTGAGCTTCGTATGCGACGTGAGTTTATGGACAAACGGCTGGACCACGGTAGCCGGCTGGTACCGCACGGGTCCCGAACTAGCGAGGACTAGCGAGGACTAGCGAGGACTAGCGAGGACTAGCGATGACTAGCGATGACTAGCGAGGACTAGCGATAACTAGCGAAGACTAGCGAGGACTAGCGAGGACGAGCGAGGACGAGCGAGGACGCCTGGGCTGGAGCCCGGATGCGTCCAATTCACGGCGATCAGAGGCGATCCGGGGCGGTTTTGGCGCTCGTTACAGCCTGGGAAAACATCCGCCGAGGTCAGTGGAGCGAACTGCCGGTGACCAGCTGTGGCGACAGTGGCGAACACTGAACAGTGGCCAACAGTGGCGACAGTGGCTGGCAGTGGCGATAGTGACCAGTGGCGACAGTGACCGACAGTGGCCGACAGTGGCCGACAGTAGCTGACAGCGGATGACAGTCTCGACAGTAAACGGAAGTGGCCAACAGTGACTGACAGTGACCAATAGTAGCCAACAGTGACCGACAGTACCCAACAGTGACCAGTAGTATCCAACAGTGATCGTCACTGTCGGACAGGCACTCCACACTCCACAGCCGTTACGGTCACCACAAGCGCCACCGACATCACAAACGTCACGCGCCGTATGCGTCTCGCCCACAGCCGATTCGTCACCGTTCCGTTACAGGACCGGTGACGCAGGCGTCACAGGCGTCACAAGCGTCAAACGTCTCAGGCGTCAAGCGTCACATGCTTTACTCACATCATTAGAAGCGCTCCCTGTTCCTGACCTCCTCGTTCGGTGTCGTTTGCTCTGCCTGTACCCGCCTCCTCCTCGTCTTGGTGCCGTTGCGCTTTGATGCCGCTGTCGCGCCGTCGCGTCGCGTCGCGTCGCGTCGCGTCGCGTCGCGCCGCTACCGGTTGATCCATCATGCCTGGGCCCGAATCGCGACGCCGTCGTGGCGTCTTCACACAATGGGCCGCGGCTGCAGCTGGAACGGGACGTTCGCGGCGCATGGGACGGTCATGGCGCGGGCGGGACGTTTGTGGCGCAGCTTTGTCGCCCGGTCGGCAGTGGTTTGGACCGTTGGAGGAAGTTGGTGTGGTTTGCTGTGTCGGGCTGAGGTGTGACCGGGGCTGTCAGTGGTCGCACGGCGGGAGAAGGCGGCGACGCGGACTGCCGTTTGGACCGTTGGAGGAAGTTGGCGTGGTTTGCTGTGTCGGGCTGAGGTGTGACCGCGGCTGGTTTGGACCGTTGGAGGAAGTTGGCGTGGTTTGCTGTGTCGGGCCGAGGTGTGACCGTGGGCGGCGGATAGTGGTCCCACGGCGGGAGAAGTGACGCGGTGACGCGGTGACGCGGACCGCCGGCCGGCCGATAGATGACACCATGATACACGGTGACACATGGTGAGGGTGACACTTCGGTGACACAGTATGACACTTCGGGGACACAGGATGACACTTCGGGGACACAGGGTGCTACCTGTTTGAGCTGCACGATGACACCAGCTTGGCCTAAGATGAGGATGGTCTCTGAGTGTCACACCAAGTGACACCGGTTGACACCCTGTCTGATACCACGTGATACTGTCAGACACCACGTGACACTGTCAGATACCACGTGACACCAAATAACCTGAGGCAGCACTATGTGACGCCAGGTGTCGCCAGGTGAGGTGATACAAACAGACACCAGCTGACCCCAAAATGTCACATATGACACACATAGCACGAGTGACACCGCCGGATTAATTCCGGCGACTCCGTCTCGTTTCGCCGCGGCCTGCCAATGCGTCTCTGTTATCGCGCACTAAAGTGAACACCAATGACGTCATATACGGCTTGTCGCCGTCCGCCGCGCCGTCGGTCATTGCCAGCGAACGGCCCATTAACCGTAATACGGGCAAATTGGTCCGTGTCGCCAGTGCAAAATGGGTGGTTTGGGGCCTCGAGTGGCGGCACTTCCGGCGTCGCCGTGATTTTCCCACGCCCTCTGATGACCCCGGTGGATGCTGAGAGGGCCCGGTGGCAGCCGTGACCAGCCGCAGGCCAGCAGGCACAGTGCGACAAAATTGCTTCCGCTGCCCCACAGACACGGAGCTGGATATGGCAATTATACGGACAGTTGAATCGAAGCTGACAGCATAAATACAATATGTTTTATGATTTATGGGACGAGTTTTATAAATGACTTAGTACAGTTAGAGAGCTCTAAAGCCGAAATATTCATCAGTATCATCATGAGACGAATTTCAAACATCGGGAAGAGTTTAAAAGGCGCACGATTAATTGCATACCTTTGCAATATGCTGCAAAGATTGTAGAGTCCCAGCTGCAACTTCTCCATGATCCTCATTACCTCCGTGCCAAAATTATCCCGCTGTCCACTTCCCTTCCCTATCTTGCCTTCGCACTGCTAACTGGAAGACTACCCATTTCCCGGTCTGCCAGAGGCACTACGTCGGTGAACCGGTGCGCGGCGGCGGCCGGCCGGACGCGCGCTACACACCACCGGAAACGGAGTGTTTCCGGGAGCCGCGGCGCCGCCTCAGGGGGCCTGTTTTCTGTCCAAATATACCTCTCATCACGGTCGGATCTGATGTGGACCAGAGCCCGGCGGCGGCGAGCGGTGTTTATGCTCGCTTTGCACGTCGGCTTGTTATTGGTGTGGCCGGCGGCTGTGGTGAACAGCCGACGCATGTTCGTGTTGTTCCTAGCGGCCCGGCTGGGTGTGTCTCGGCGAAACTAATCATGGCTTGGCCAAACTAAGCCTCACTAGGCTAGGGTCCGCCAAGGTTGGCCTGGTTTGGCGGTCAGTCAGCCACGCTTGTCGCCCCTCTTTCCATCTTCACCCCCTCTGTTCTCTTTTCCCCACTCCCGTTTCTCTGCACTGGAGTTTCATACGTGCAGGAATACTGCCTTCGTGGTTTACGAAAGTGTCTTTGTTATTGCTTCTACGGTATAGCGAAATCCGTCCGCCTCATCCGCATCCCTGGATTCGCCTTTACGGAATTCGTGTCGCCCGTTACACCCCCGTTTCCGCTCCTGGGTTTGCCTCTGTGAATTATATCCCGCCCTGTCCGCCTCCCTGGGCTCGCCTCTGCTCTTGCCTAGTGCCTACTGCCTACACTCCGTGCCTCCTCGGGGCTCGGCCGGCGGCATCGTGAGTATGTCTGTCTGTCTGTCTTTTGGTTCGCAGGGCTGGGGGCCATCGGGCGCGCCGCTTGCAGCTGACCCGGTGACGGACACTGTCGTCTGTCGGCCGCCACGCCATCGTCTCTCGCCGCTGCGCCATAATCTCACTCGGCCGCGCCGTTAGCGCCGCGGCTGCGCCCACGCCCCTGCCCGACGCCGGGAAGTGGCGCATACCGCGCCGCGCCGGGCACCGCGCCAGGAGTGACGATAAATGGCGCGGAGGGGCGCCCAGAGGCAAGAAGTGACGCAGACGTGGTTTCTTATGGGAAAGAGATTCATTATCAGTTCAATTTGGGCTCGTAGGGTCGTAACGGGAAGCTTTCGAACATTAGGGGAGGGAAAGTGTTCAGTACGATGAAGGTGGAAAATGATTTGAGAAATATTGAAATGTCCTCAAATTTGAGAAAAGCAAGTTGCGCCTTACACTATGTTGATGGGGATATTAAAAATGCATGACAAATTCCGCCCCAACACGCCAATGTCATCGCTTCTATTCATAACCAGTTTTATGATATATTACATTAAATAATGTGCCTTTATCTATTTGAGTCGGCTTACATACTGGTGGCTAGCGGGCCACATTGCGTTATTTTTATGCTAGTGGGACGCAAAGAACTTGCGACCTTCAAAAAGCCGTACCTTATCGCCATCGTGACCGTGTTTTTGCCGGCACTTGTTAGACGTTGTTGTCATTGTTCCTGTTCTTCAACATGGCACAATGCTGACGTCATCACTTGTACCTTGTTGAAGTTGCACTATTCCATCTCATTATATCGCGCCCCTTCCCTCCACCCCCACCCCACCCCGCTGTCCGGTATGCTGTAATATATGTAATGGAGAATGACACGGCGTAGCTTATAGCAGAATGACACAACTTACAGCATAGCTAATGACACAACATTACAACATTTGACGTCAGTGTAGTACCATATGGCGTGGGACGATACCGAACTCGTCATTTTTGGAAAGCCAGTCATAGGTTCAAAATAGTCAACTTTGCATCCATTTCAAACGAGATAACCACTATACGCATACGTATTCCCAATCCCTCTTTCTTCCCTGTCCATTCTCCATTCTTTCCCTTTACATTATCCTTTCCCCAGTTTTCTCATCGTGAACCTGAGCAGTCTCAAGCCCCGACAGCTGCCAGCTCGCCCCATTTTCCGCTGTCTGACCCTCTTCGTCTTCTCTCCTCTCCGCCGCTGCCCAATGTGCGCCGTCTGAGCGTGGGCTAGAAAACTCGGCGAGAGTCTGCAGAACCGGCTTTGGCGGCTCCTCTGACCTACCCTGCCCTTACTGGGAAGTGAGAGCACTCTGGGACGGCGCTCACCCACCGTCCGGCCGGCCGGCTGGCTGGCTCTGCTGGCCATGACTGCCCGCCGCCGCCAGCCGCCGCTGCAGCTGGTGCAGTGCTGTGTGTTGCAGTGGTCTGGTTTGCAGTGCTGTGTGTTGCAGTGGTCTGGTTAGCAGTGAGGTCTGCAGCGTTCTGCAGCGACTGCAGCGGCTGCAGCGGCTGCAGCGGCTGTGGCGACTGTGGCGACGGACACCAGCTGATGGGTGGGAGGTCGTCCGGGGGTTCAGACCATAGGGCAGGGTCAGAGAGGAGTGGTAGGATGTGATCGATTCATCACTGTAGCCCCGCCCCCAAGCGAATCGCGAACGAGCCCTGCTCGACTCTCGGGCTCGGCCGTACCTCGACCAATCCCCGACCAAACCTCGACTAAACCTAGATTAAGCCGCGACCAAACTTCGACCACAACCTCACCAAAACATCTCACCCAAAGCATTCTCGACCAAACCTGACCAAACCTCACTCCACCAATCCTCGACAAATCCCCGAACCAAACCTCGACCAAATCCCCCGACCCAATCCCCGACCAAACCTCGACTAAACCTCGACCAAGCCTCGACACATAAAACGACCAACTCTACCCAAACTCTACCCAAACTCGATCCAACCTTGAATCAAAACCTGTGATCAAGCCTCGACCAAAACTTTCGACCGAACCCCACCCTCAACACAAGACCAAACTCCTACTCAACCCACCCTACCGAAACTCCACCTTTTATTGCTGCTAACCCTTGACCAACCGCCCGACCGAACCCCAACCACAACTCCCGAACGGACCGGACTCCGGTCCCCGACCCGAACTCCGACCGCCAATCTGAGTCCTCTTGTCATGCAGGCAGCAGCGGATGTAAACATACAGCCAGACAGTTTGATGAAAGGCCGGCTACAGAGGATCCAGCAGTGAAGTGGCTGAACGTTTGTCTGTGATATGAAATGCGAGTTCGACTGTGCCGCTGTGCATCGCTCTGTAAGCTCTCGTCGATGAAGCACGGACGTTGTGGCTGCCTTCGGATTGGGGGTTGATGGCTATAAAACCGTGCTAGGTACCCAAGTCGTTTTATGATGCACAGTGTTCGAATAAAAGATACTGGATAATGTAGAGGCGAACAGCATCGGGAAGTTAAGTAAGGAAAAGGTTATATGGAAGTTTGAGCTTAAGAAAGTCAGGTATACGCATCAGGGCGCTGGTGAAGCGACGGGGACGGGGCAGCGGGTGGCGTGTTCCCTAGCATTTTCGGAGTTTATATTAGGACCTAGGGGGGCGCATGGCAATAATCGACTTCAAAAATGTATCCGCCCTCCAACTTTCGGAAATTTGGCGACGCCCTTTAAGCTTTTTTAAGCCAAAGCTGCATCTCAATTATTAGACGGTTGGTTAGTCTTGCACTTCAATTAGGCTCGGCGACCGCTTCTCCTCATCTCCTCGGTACACTTTTCCCGTATATGAATATTATGCACGATTAACATTTTTAGTAGGCTGCACAAATATTTACGTATCGACGACGTACGACTGACTTCCTTCCCTCCCTCCCAGCAGAACCCTGCAGACGCCCCTGTTCCCCCGATCGCGGTCCTGTATCCGCCCTTGGTCACCCTGGTCGGGCCGCTTCGATCGCCCCTGCGTTAATCCAATCAGTGGCCGCGGACTGATTAGCCAAATCCCCCGCCAAGTGGCCCATTGTTTCCTCATTACGGTACTGGGTGGGGTAGCGGGAGAACCCTGGGAGGGGAGGAAGGGGGGGGGGTCGAAACTCGGGACCACGGACCACCGGAGGGACCACGGACCACCGGAGCCGCCGCGGCCAGACAGACGGCTCAGGGCCGGCTCGGTCGTGAGATGTGAATCGAGGAAAGGTGACGGCCGTGAGTTGTGTTTTAAGATTTGTAACTGTCTTGAGAGGGCCGAGCGAAAGGAGTTAACGCGTTCCCGTTGCGGGCCTCGTCTCGTCGTGGGATCTGTTGAAACAGATGGGTTGGGCCACGTTTGTGATGCTGCATTTCCAACCGCTATCTGATCGCAAAACTCTTACTGATAAACAAAGGCAAATGTGTTTGCGCAAGGCACTCGCGGTCCGCCGTGTTGGCAGAGATGTGCCATCTCTCGATCGTTTATATGGTCTGTGCGGCGAGTCCGTGACGATCTCACGTTGCGAAAACACACCCTTTCCCAACCCGCCCTGTTCGGGGCTGGGTGGCGGTTTAAGATAAAACGGTATGTAGAGGTCGTGTAACGAGTGGCATGGACTTCGTGGCATCGCTTAGGAAATGGCGAAATTTGTTCGAGAGTAGTCATCGAAGATAATTTTATTATTGCTAAATACTTAGTTCTCTATTTATCGGTGTGAACATGTTTGTAAAGCAAATTCACCGGAGGAGACTTGACCCCTAATATATAATAACCTAAAAATGATAATAACCTAAATAATAATAACCCTAATACACATTTTTTAATATTATTTTTATTATACATAGGTAAGTGCGAAAGACTGAAAGTGCCTCTCCACCACCAAAACTTCCTGCGTCAATATTCTTGTTGGCAAATTTCTATCAACCATTGTACCCGAGGCCGGCCTGTCCGAACGTAGTGTCAGTTCTTTATCTGGGCTCTTGCCGAACGGACCCTCATTGACCCTCCGCTCCCGACACCGGCCCAGATACACGCCCATTGTTGTGGCTGCGGTCTGCGGGCAGTGGAACTCTGCTCCACAGCTGTGCGGTCACTGCCTGACCACACCTGCGGTACCTATACACCCAGGTGTGACCAGGAGGAGGAGGAGGAGGAGAAGGAGGCAGGGAGGAGGATGAGGAGGAGGAGGAGGAGGAGGAGGAGGAGGGAGGAGGATGAGGAGGAGGAGGAGGAGGAGGAGGAGGAGGAGGAGGAGGAGGAGGAGGAGGAGGAGGAGGAGGAGGAGGAGGAGTGAGGAGGAGGAGGGGGAGGAGGAGGAGGAGGAGGAGGAGGAGGAGGCAGGAGGAGGAGGAGGAGGAGGAGGAGGAGGAGAGGAGTGAGGAGGAGGAGGAGGAGGGAGGGAGGAGCCGATGGAGGATAGGAGTGAGGAGGAGCGCAGGAGGAAAGGAGGGAGGAGGAGGAGGAGGAGGAGGAGGAGGAGGAAAGCGAGAGGAGGGAGGAGGAGGAGGAGAGGAAGGAGGAGGCAGGGAGGAGGAGGAGAAGAGGGAGGAGGAGGAGGAGGAGGAGGAGGAGGAGGAGGAGGAGGGGAGGAGGAGGGGGGGCGGGGGGGGCTACCAGCTCTGGTGGCAGAAGCCGCCCTCCCAGCGGGAATTTTCTGACCAAGTCATGGCTGCGTTCGTTCGTGCGCGACTCCTCGGATAGGACAGTTTTCACACGTGTTCACACACGTTAAAGGTAACGGACGTTTTCTTCTTCACAAACGGTGCTTTTGTTCTCCCTTTGCAAATATAATTTACTCGGAAGCTTCGGATGCCGATGTCGTGCAAAGGCAAATCATGTTTCGGTCACTCTCACTTTCGAGCTAAAAGTGACACTTGCTTGTTTTCTTTTGAGACAGGTAGAAGATTCCCACGGTTGTCATGAGTAGGTGGGTATGTGGACTGGAAAGGTAGTAACCTTACGAGTTTCTGCTCAAACACTCTCCGGTCCCTTGGGGAGGGGGGAATTAATTGCACCATGAAGTTTATTTCCCGAAGAAGAAGAAAAATATCATAAAAATAATCTTCGGACGATTCTCTTCAGCCGGCAGGCTGCGTGATCTAAACCCATGCATCACCGCCACACGGACGCAATCACGGGAGAGAGGCATTGCACTTTGACCTTTAATGCTGGTGCTGTTAACGCCACTCGCACGGCAGCCGGCGGCGGCTGCCGATCCGACACGCTCGAACACCGCTCGAACGCCGACTCGAACGCTGCTCGAACACCATCTCGAAAGCTGCTCAAACGCTATCGCTAGCGTTGCTCGAATGCCGTCTCGAACGCTGTCCCAAACAACATCTCGAACGCTGCTCGAGCAACATCTCGAACGCTGCTCGAACACCATCTCGAACACTCTAGTGCCCTTTAGAAAACCCCGAGAACGTCTCGACCATCTCTCTACTGGGCTTTCTTTATCTTATTGTCCCAGTTCAGTCTGGGAGTGTCTCTCTAACACCGTCTCCAACACCACCCAAACTCTGCTCGGACGCCGCTCGGACGTCGCTCGGACGCCGCTCAAACGCCGTCTCGAACTCGGTCTCGAACGCTGGAACACCGCTGCATGACTCCGTTTGCCTTATCTTGTAGTTCCGGTCAGGTCGCTCCGCACGGCTGCTGCGGCGCCGCTCTCGGCTCGGCAGCCGTTCCCACGCCGGTGAGCCAGCGCTCACGGTCACCGTCAGTTTCGCGCAACTCACGGTCCGCACTCCGCAGTCCGCACCGTTGCCAACTCACGGCTCGCACCGTTGCCAACTCACGCCCCCCCCCCCTCCCACCATTGCGACTCGCGTTCCCCACCGTTTGCGACTCGGCGTTCCCCACTCGTTGCGACTCGCGTCCCCACCGTTGCGACTCGCGTTCCCCACCATTGCGACTCGCGTTCCCCACCGTTGCGACTCGCGTTCCCCACCGTTGCGACAGTCGCACTCGCCGTACATGGGCTCGGCTCGAAGTCTTTCGCCAGGGTCGAGGTGGGTAGGGGCGGATGCAAGGGGTCGTCGGGGTTATGGCCGTAAAAGAACAAGCCGGAATGTGGACATGTTTGCGGAATTCATAGAAGTGCTAAGCATATTTTATGCAAGGATATGTCAGTCATTTATACACAAGCAGACAAGATCTGATGTGTTTTGGGAATGTTGTCAGACCTTTTAAGTAGGCATGTTATTATCTCTAAAAAGTTGTTAACCGCTCTGGATCCTGTGAGTGAGTGGGCTGGGGCGGCTCTGTTACTGGGTGGAGTCGGATTGAGCCGGGTTGAGTCGCGTCGGCTCAGTTTCGGCCACTTTCGATCGGCGCCGTCGCCGGATCAGCCCCCTCCCCTCCCCCTCCACGCCGGAGGGTTCGTGTCGCTCGGCTTACGAGCGTCTGACACGACTATGATTCCGCCGAACTCGACAGATCTCTGCCGACCCGGGACTCCGCCGCGCTGACCACTGATTCCACCAAACTGATTCCAAAACCCGCCGAGCCGCACTGTGGCTCCAACGATTCGATTCCGGGCTCCGCGAACCTATCCGGGTCTTGCCGAACTAATCCGGGTCTCGCCGAACCTATCCGGGTCTCGCCGAACCGCTACTCGGATGGAGTTGTCAAGTTCTTTACCGTATTCACTGAACACCCAGCATCAATCGGCCGGCCGGTTGGGCATGCTTCTTGCTCCCTGAACGGTCCCCTGTACGTCTCCTCCAGACGGCTCCCTGGACGGCTCCCTAGACGGCCACTACGATCCTACCGTGACCACGGCCACCGCGTCATCTTGCATTTTGCAACGTCATCCCTGGACATCATCGCTCGACATCATCGCCCGACATCATCGCTCGACATCATCGCTGGACATCATCGCCCGACATCATCGCCCGACATCATCGCTCGACATCATCGTGCCAGGGAGAGCGCCGTGCAGCGGCCCCTCCTGCAGCCGGACGTGGTCGGACTGCGCTTTCCAGCTCGGCATCACGTGACCTGTCCGGTGGGGGGCGGGCCGGGTCACGTGACCCCAGAGTGAAAGTGTGCTGTGCTGACGTGCAGTGCACGGCGGACGAGGCAGCAGTCAGGCCGGCCGATGGGCTCTCACCCACCCGGGGGGCTGGGCCTCCTCGCTAGATACCTCATGGGCCTTATATGGCCTCTCACCCCGGGGCTGGGCCTCCTTTTAGAGCTCATCGGCCTATCCGCTAGACCTCAGGTATCTGCTGGACCTCTGGACCTCCTTTAGACATCTAGACCTCTCCTCCAATCCGCCTGAAACCCCGAGCCTTCCTCAGACTCTATCCTGGGCACTGGTGGCTCCAGGGGTGGGTTTCTCTTTCCCTGCCCCCTCACCACATCAGGTATACGTGTTGGGTCACGGGATGGCCGTTTTCGTCATGTATATATGATCTCTATGGTTTTCGTAACAAATATTCTCCCGGTGTCGGCCGTACCATGGCGCCTTCGCTGCCAGCGAACGGTCAACTGCGTCGTCATTCCATAACCGCGGCGCCGTGGTGCCGTATGTTGTCATAGAAAATGCGAATCGGATTTTTATTTGCGCCGTGGCCATGCATCGCAATGCGTGTCCACGGTTTGTGAAAAATGGCAGCTGCCAGTGTCCACGGTTTGTGAAAAATTGCAGCTGCCAGCGGTGTCATGGAATTGACTAGTTCATACTTCATATACACATATAGTTTCATATTTCCGCCATGCGGTTCAGCTCAGCCATTCAGTACAACACATTTTCCGACCATTTTCCGATCTGGCGATGATCGTTATTTCCAATCTCAAATCATCATCCGACTCGGAGGGACCGGAGAGGGATCTGAGAGCGCGTACAACAGCGCCATTTAGTCGCATATTCGACACTCCTACCGGCCCCACACCCCTCACCACACCCCTCACCTCACCCCTCACCTCACCCCTCACCTCACCCCTCACCTCACCCCTCACCTCACCCCTCACCTCACCCCTCGCCACAATCACACGACAACGACGACGACGACGACGACGATAACGACGAGGACGCTTCTCCGGCCGTGCGTTATCGCCTCTGCCAGCGAGGCTCGAGTCTGCCTCCGAGGCTGTCGTCTACAGTCTACACGGAACCATCAGTCGTGACCTCAATCGTTAGCTGCCGAGCCAACGACGTTAGCGGTACTTGCGAGCGGTGGCGGCGCTGGCGATGGCGGTGGCGGTGGCAGTGGCGGTGGCGGTGGCGGTGACGATGGCGGTGGTGGTGGCGGTGGTGGTGATGACGGTGGTGGTGATGGCGGTGGCGGTGGTGACGATGGCGGTGGCGGTGGTGGTGGTGACGATGACGATGGCGATGGCAGCAGTGGCGGTGGTGGAGGGAGGTGACTGTGTCAGCATCGCTCGTGCGCGACGCATCACGCCACGCCCGCTTCCGGAGGGCCTAAAAACGTTCCCGGTCCGCTCTGCATGGCGGACACGGAGCCAGAGACCGCGACGGCGCTGACCCGCCCCGCCCCCGCCCCTGCCCCCGCCCACGTGACGTACGGATAATGCCATACCCGGTGGTGGATATCCCGCCGATTCTCTGTGCGATTCGATCGGGTGCTTCGGAAATTCCCGTATGCCTCTCCTTCCCCTTGATCGTGTCCTGTTCCCCCACGCATTTGCTGTATCATTCTTAGAGTTCAGCTGCTGTTAGTATGTCGACCTTGTAAGTGTGCACTGTGCACCAGTGTAGTGAGTTTAGAGATGTAAATTTCAGGACCACGGAGCCGACGGCCGACGCCGGGCTCAAATTCAGGCCCGGCGGGCCTGAAGCTGTGTCTGAACTCAGGCTTGCCGCTTTTATGCTGGGCTCAGCACAAGTTCGGGATTAATATATTTTTTAATATAAAGTGAAGTAGACATGTTTATTACTGGCTGCCGGGCCGGGCGGGGGCTGCCACATGTGGCCGGACTTGATACCGGTGCCAACGCATTTGTGAGCGGTGGCGGTGGTGGTGCCGGTGCCGGTTTATGTTTTTGGATATATTTTTGCATCCCTAGAAGCGACAACTTACAAAAGGTCGTCTTGTTCATTATTTACTGCTGCAAAGTCGTTGGCGACGTAACTAACATCGAAATGCACTAAAATATAAATCCTGTTTGATTTCCCAGTAGAGGTGTGAATGCGGCTTCTACTGACATGGTCGATATCGGGGTCTCCCAAGGTTGAACTCCTGCAGCGTCACTGTTCGAGCAACCAGGATTACGTCGCTGAGCACCGTGTTAATTGCGGCCCAATTCCAGCATCACGGTGCCGTACGTGTAAAACTGCAGTGGACAGTGTTGTACACCATCAGTTATAGCTTCTCGTCACTGTCTTGTCACACCGTCAGCAAACGTCCTAGAGATGATAGAGATAGCTGACGTCATAGAGATGACGAGCCGCGACCAACACCGTGTGGTAACCGCGAAAGAAACCCGCAGACATGTCGGACACCCCATCGACACACCGTCGGATCGTGTGAGACAGCCCTGTTGAACGTGGGCGACCCCACCACTGCACTGGAGACACTGGGAACATTGTCCCTAGTAACTTTGAGCCTTCCCTAATATGGCTCCATGCGCTTGGGTTTGTCCCTACTAATTTTGAGACCGTCGCTCGCGACGCCATTACCTGCTGATGACGCGCGGCAAACCGCGTCTATAAACCCTGACGACAAACCCTGACTATGGGGCGTTTGGTGCTCGAGGGCCACGAGGCCCACGACAAAGCACAGCCCGAAGCCTGTCCGCCGGGTGTCTAAGCCCTGACGACAAACCCTGACTGCGGGGCGTTTCGCGCACGACAAAGCACAGCCCGAAGCCCGTCCGCCGGGTGCCTAAACCCTGACGACAAACCCTGACTGCAGGGCGTTTGGGGCCCGAGGTCCACAAGGTCCACGACAAAGCACGGCCCGTCCGCCGGGTAAACGTGCGAACTCCCTTCTGTCGGATGCCGGTCGAAGGCCGAGGGCACTGAACAGTCGTGGGAGTCGGCGACCCGCTCTTGACCCATTTCTGGCGCACACGGCGCGAGCTCAGGGCCGGTTCCGCCTCAGTGCCCGTCTATCTACCTCTGTCTTGTGCCACCCTCCCTCCCACTGTTTTCCTGCTGCGGCGACGGAGGTCGTTACCTGTCTGTGGTTGTCGCCACACGGGAACCTGTGAGGTGGTCTATCAGCTGATTCGGCACAAGCCGACTGCTCGTTTGATAGGGACAGGGCTTGCGACTGCTCGACTGCGGACTGCTCGTTTGACGCAAACATTGCAAGGTTTGTTTTACTTCGAGTATGATGTCTCCATGATGCATGCTTAAACAGAACCTCCAATGAAAACAATTGGTATACACCAAGCTTGACTTGCTGTCACCATGATAGATTGCATCAAAGGATACGGAGACAGGAAGGAAATTGTGGTGACATTTTACTTGCATGACAAATTGCTTGTCGAACATCCCAATGTCACCTTTGTCTTAGTGTCACGCGCTGCTATTTGCCAGCCCCGTTGTGACCGAGTTCGCCCGCGGGCGGCACCTGTCGAGGTCACCTCGTCAAACCCTGTCGAGGTCATCTCGGAGTGCGGGGACATGCAACAGAATCGCCGCGGGCCATTTGTCAGCCAGCTAAGCGATGACGGGCGAGTCCATTACTGGTCCCGGGCGAGTCCATTACATCCCTGAGGGAGCCGTGGCCGGGCATAAATGCACGACCGCTGGGTACACCTGGGACCGAGGTCACGTCAGCGCGAGGCGGCCTTGGGGACACGTCGCACGGCTTAATTGGGAGGCGGACAACAATGCTGGAGGATCTGGCCGCAATTTGACCTAGTGAGTCGGTGTGTCCTAAAAACCCAATTAACAAAACCATGCTGGGGAATCGGCCCCCCCGTTTGAAGCATGCTTGCCTTGAACCTAGGCATCGTTTGCTTAGTTTCTACATCTGCATACTAAAACAGGCTTTTGAAACATCACCCGAGTTGGAAGCAAAACAAAACGAAGAGAAAGAAAGCTTCTTAGGAGACGACCACAGAAGTTCGACTTAAATAAACTGCCGGTTGAAATCGTTTCTTTTTCTAAACAGCTCCCCAGGGCCAGTGGGCCACACGCAGCCAGCGAAAGATGATAGCCATCTCCCAACTTAGAAGGCCGCCTGTTACCGTCGAGCGATTCGGTTCGCCGGCGCCGCCAACTGTTTGCCCGAGGCGGCAGTCTCTGTCCGACCCAGCTGTTTGTTTCGTCTTAAATCGCGGCCGCGGCGCAGACCAGACATAAACAAACGGCAGCGAAATGACGGAACGCCGCTGCCGGCGCGCGTTAGCGCTGTCAGCAGACAGCGCGAACGGCCGACAAAACAGACCGCCTGCTCAAACACTGCTCACAACTCATCTGATTCTGCGGCCGGCGGTGGAACTCATTTGTTTCTGCGTTCGGTCGCTGCGACCAGCTGCTCGACCCGCGTGAGAAGCGGCCAGCGGCGTCGGTCATCGGTCTCTCACGAGTCCGCTTCGTCGCTGTGTCCGGCACCGTTCGTCTAACCCAGCCTCGCGAATACCGTCAGTGCGCCTGCGAATGAATCGCGTACCGTTCCAGTGCCCTGTAGTGGTCGGCCCCGAGCGGCGGCGGCGGCGGCGGCGCCAGACCATGATCGTCCGCGCTCAGCCAGTGACGGATCCAGAGGCAGGGGACATGGGGCCGACCCTTCAGCCTCAAAATAGCCCATGCCAAGTGTCAAGAGACGGCCTATTTTTATATGAATAGGGTCAATGCGATCCATTTAGACCTCTTGGCCTTAAGAGGGCTCATTCCAGGATTTGCATGGACCATTTTTACTTACAAAGGGCCTTAAATCGCCTACAGATGGTCCTTATGACCTACTGATGACCTATTTCGGGTAATGTCCACCAGTGTCGAGGAGACTTCCAAAGTTTGGCGGCCTAGTATTGGTGTTTGGTGTGGGCCTCCGTGACCGATTCCTTGATCCGTCGCTGCATGCTCGGCTCCTGCTCAAATGACCAGCCGTGGCGGTGGGCCGGTGGCGATCACGGGAGGTTTGGGCGGCATGTGACCATCGTTGTCGGTCTGCCCCAAAACCCCAATCATCATCATCGATCACGGGAGGTTGGCCGAGTGTCGGGCGGCTGATGGCGATCACGGGAGTTTGGCGGAGTGTTTATTGGCCGGTCAGCCGTGGCAGTGGCGATCACGGGAGGTTGGCCGAGTGTCGGGCGGCTGACGGCGGCTGCTGCTGCCTGATAGCAGGCGAGCCTCGCGGGCAAGCCCTGGGGCGGGGCTGGGGCGGTAAACGGTGACCCTGGGGCGGGATACAGCGGCCCTGGGGCGGGACTGGGGCGGGCCACGGTTCGGCGGGGTGGCAGGACGAGCTGTGGATGGGAGCCCGAGGGGCGGGCATGATCAGCGATGGTGCTGTGTGTTGTGAGTCGCGACTCCCGACTCAGGCTCCGATCAGGAGGATAGTCTGGTTCGTCAGTCGGTCCCAGCTGTGTATGGGTTTGTCATACAGTTTATGTTTATGACATTTTATGACATGCTTACGACACGACAGTCATTTTTTATGACATAAACATAACTGTGATATAGACAATCATTGATTCATTGTTTTCGGGTTTCATTACTTGTAAAAATACCTGGGCCCGCAACGCAGTCCATTTCCAACTCCTGTATTTTCCTCCGTTTCTCCTTTCTCCGAAGACGACGAGCATCATCCGACCCACACCACCCGAGACCCGACGCACATCGCCCGAGACCCTTTATTAAATGTTGTCGCGATTTACTAGAAGTGGCGCTGGCTCAGCCGACGCGATGGCGCTGGCTCAGCCGACGCGATTCGTTAAGGCTGCATAATTACGCGCCCCGCGTGACGCCTTAATTGGCACCGGTTTAAGAGGAAGCAGGCATTTAATGGCCACCTTCCGCCGGGGGTCGAGAACTAACGGAGTGCCGTTCCGCTGCGCTCACCAAACTTGAACCCGCTACTCGATATAAAGAAGCGTTTTGACATTGAGCGTACTCGCTATCATTGATGTCCCGTGAAGTTGTTTACCAAGTGATCCTAAGCTCTTCCAGCCACCAGCAATAGCGTCCAAATGAGAAGCAATAGCGGCTAGGCAGACCGTGTTTCGGATGACGTCGGAAGCTTCAGAGTCCGTTGGCACCCATGTCTGAAGCGCTCCCAGCTTTCGTGAGGTCCGTGTCATACCAGTTTTGCCATATTTCTAGATAGGCGGCTGACGGGTTGCCAAATCTCGACGTCTGTGGCTGATGCGCTGCCAGATTTCTGGGGCTGATGCGCTGTCGAGACACATCTGTTTGCGCTGTATTGCTCTGACACACTGGCACGGTGTGAGGGTGGGGTGGGGTGGGGTGGGAGGTACAGCTGCCGGGCGTTAATGCCCGCCGGCCCGACAGCGATAGCCGGGATGAAAGAGAGCTTGTTTTCTGGACGGTTAACTGCGGCCTGAGACATGTCAAACATCGTTCCTGCCCTGCCAACCTGCCCAGCCTAGGCTCAGGCAACAGATGCCAGCCGTGGCTCAGGCACGCTGCATCCGTTGTTCTTCGGCATGACTGCTCCTTTTCTCGGGTTTAACGTCTAGATAATGATACGCGTGGATATTAGTCCTTGTTTTAACTCACTGTCTACACTGCAGTTTGTCTCTCATTCCAAACTAAGATGTGATTGCCCTTTTTGTCGATATGGGACCGATTTATGATGAATCATGTTTCCTGTAGACTAAGCTTAACTGACACGAAAGCGGAACTTGGGCTGACTGAGGTGGTAAAAATTATCAGGATTCCTCAGTTTGTCTCGAATCTCAATTTGTGAACCTCGTTCCTTTGGTCCCCGCCACTCCATTCCCGTCCCTCCATCTTCTATTACCCCATCTCCGCCACCCTGTCCGTGCTGACCTCTGCCCACCCCTCTGTTGCCGACACACCGACTCGTGCCGTGGCTGACCGGCTGGTCCAGGTGCCCTCCTGAACCCCCGGCTATGCCCGTCCAGTGGCCTCTACCGGACCAGAGCCGCCTGCCGCGGACGCGGACGCTCCAGTTCCTCACATGACCGGCACGGTCTCACTCGGAGCACCAGCACGGTACCATTGGCAGCCCGGCTTCGTGAGCCGGATGGCTGGCGGGTCCGCTCGAGACGCCTCGGCCGTCCCGCTCACCCGCGCCGCCCGCCGCGCCTTTGTGTCCTCGCCGCGCCGGTGTGTCCTCGCCGCGCTGGTGTGTCCTCGCCGCGCGGGTGTGTCCTCGCCAGTGTGTCCGGCTGTGCTCTGGACTGACGGGGACAGCGTGAGGGAGGAACAGGATAGGGATAAATCGAGGGAGAAACACGACAGGGAGAAAACAATGGATGCTGAGTTGTATGAGAAATGAGAATGAATTAAAATGTACGCGTTGCCTAGGCTCAATACATCAGCCTTTAACACTTAAAGTTACACGGTTTGTGCATTTCGTTTCTGACAGCGGTTTGACAAATGGCTCCTGACATGGACTCCGGCAGCATACCAGGACGTGTGTGGGGCATATTGACCGGGCGGCCTGTTTTGGTCGTTTGCTCTGGTCTGCTACGGTGGTCTGTTTTGACAGACGCCGGTGGTGACAGTGATTTGTGGTCGGACGCTGTTCTGGGGGCTGCTTCGGCCACACAGTGTGTGACGGGGCTTCTTCGGCCACATAGCGTGTGACGGGGCTGCTTCGGCCACACAGTGTGAGACGGGGCTGCTTCGGCCACACAGTGTGAGACGGGGAGGGAGGGAGGGGGGGCTCCCTGTGAAATAGACTCGCAGTTATGTGGTGTGGGGCGGGGGTAAATTGGATATCTGGTCAGTACCGGTGTCTTTGTGAAGGAAGCTGGGATGATATCAGCGCTCCTCAGGGATGCTGATGATTGGGAAAGGCAAGGCAAACTAGGTGTTCGATATCGGAATCCTGGCTTCGTAACCTCTTGAAGCACACGAGAGGCCTTACTTGCGGCCTTTCCCAGGGCTGCTTATCTCAATCCCTTGCAGAGGTCATCAGTCAACATAAAACAGCAGCGAAACAAGGAAGCCCCCTGAGGCAGCCATGACCCAGTTTTCTTTTCCCACCATCTTGGTGTCAGAATGGACGTTTCGGGGGTATGGTTATGGGTCAGGGATGCATCTGTACCCTGCAGTGATCGTGGTGGCAAGCGGTAGCGGTAGGGAAGCGGTAGCAATGCGGAGAGGGACGGAACTAGGCAGATGTGATGGAGTGGTCTCGCATGACGTGGGGCTGAGACGGGTCAGGAGCGCCGCTGGTTAACCGTCTTTGACAGATGGTGACAGATGACGTGTGACGGAGATGTGACGGAGACGTTGACGGAGACGGAAACGGAAGCGGAGACGAAGACTGAGATGGAGGTGGAGATAGAGTGCGGTTGGAAAATATTTCGACGGAGACGCGAAGGGGAGCGGCAGAAATAGCAGCACGGCAGGAGGAAGGGGAAGCACGGGTGGAAACAGAAGGCTTGTTTGCTAGTTGTTAGGGTCGTCTTCGGGAAGAATATCTGGTTCTCTGAGTAGCTTTCAAGGAAGATGTTTTTCTCAGCTTTGCATTGCAAATGATGCGTATAACATATCTCCGTTTCTAGACTCGGCAACTCGTTGTGCTCTTCCAAATGTATTCCACAACAAATTGTAGGGCCAGTCTGAAGCAGTCCGAAGCAGGCATCCTCATCCCCTTCAACAACCATGCACCAATTCAACCCCGTAGGACTAGGGCGTACCATAATCAACTCCTAACAGCCTCCGTGATAAGTTTTCCGCCATCCGCGTCACATCGTTGCGCATCGAAATATGGGGGCTCCGTCAGGCAAATGACCCGATCTGTGACAGTTTTGGCGCGCCGCTGACGGAGAGTGACAGACACATTCGGTGAGGGATCCTCCATGCCTTGCTGCCTCGGTCAGTGTTCGGTAGACACTGCAAAACGCAGACCCGTCCTCTGAGGAAGACTCTCCGTTCAACGCAGACCCCTCACGTCTCAAAGGCAAGTTTACAATAACAGGGTCCGCGGTTAGATACGCGTGAAAGGTCTCTGCATATCCGTACTGAGCACGCGACTCCTAGGAAGGAATATTGAATAACCGCCTCTATACATGGCGCTCTAGCTGACGTCAGGTGTCCTGCAGGATCGATCCGTCCTGGGTTTCAGAGCGCCTAGCACACCTGCCCACAGTGAGGGACACTGTATCTACTCCACGTTCAACGCGACTCTCTAGCGTCTCGTCAGAAGTTAACTCTCCGCTTCTCCAGGCGGAGATACGGGAGGGTCCTTCCTTGAGAGCAATATATCCTTCTACAGGGGCACCATTCGGTCGAGCACTCGGTTCCTAGCGAACTTGCGTTGAAGGATCTTCGCTTTTCTCGCACCTGTAACAAACAGGTGCAGACTCGCGGCTCCTCCAAGGATTCTTGAGAAGACTTGTATATCTCTCCGTATTGTCAAACGCAGCGAGAACCATTCGCTCATGGACAGAAGACTCATCTCGCGTGAAAGGAAGCAGAGATACTCTTACTGAATGAGAGACTGTCTTCACCGTTCGACATTTTGCGTCATAAGAACCAGATCAACTACTCGTTTTGAGGAAAGTAACGTATTAGCCGTCGCGGACTTACCTACATAACGCGCTAGTGTCTAGACCCATCCTTCTGTCGCGTGTGAACTCAGTAACTTTCTCACGCACTGAGTTCGCTTCACCTCGCAGAGATGCATATAGATGCAACCCAGTGATCATTTGCCTAGCTCATATTTTCGTAGCAGTACTGACAGGATAGAATGAATACACGTAACAATTTTGTCTCGAAGGTTGTAATATGTGCCTGTATTGTGTTAGTCGCGGGGAGTAGACCTTCTAAACGGTGTAAAATAGGAGATGGGTACGATCGGCATATCAGCGGAGTTGAAAAGGGCGCGTGAGATTGTATTGATAGCAGCTCGATCTGCCACCAAGGGACGCTCAGGGTCAGGTCTTTCGGCGACGGGCACGTGGTAGCGTATAACTGATGCTGGAATCGATCCGCGGGAACGAACGATCTGTGCAGAGTTCAGGAGCATCAAACTCCATATCATGGCGAGCTCAGAAGACAGCACAGGACGCGCTGGCAGTCATCGAGAGCCTCAGATTCGAGAGCGCTATTTGCAAACTAACTAATATCCACGATCGGGTTTTGTGGTGGGCCGGGCATAGAATGTAGATTATATTGTGTTATAGCAAATATAATATTCACGTAGAACATATATTTGTCTCATCATTATGTCCTCTCACAATTAATTTTTTCGGTGTATATAAATTAATGAGATAAAATAATAAAAGGACTTGATGTCATGCACTTCTAGTGTCGTGCGTGTGGATTTGAGACTGGCAGAAATATCGTTTTTACAGTGTCGACGGCGTATTCATAGTCTGAGGAATACATGATTCTTTCGTGATCTCGTGACGTATGGTTATTTTGACTTTTCTTATATATGTTGCAGCCATGAAACTTAATCCTTACATATGATGTCCCTCTCTTGGTGTTTGATGATGCTTGAGATTTCTATGTCGGCCAAGATGACTAACTCAGTCCTGAAATTCCGTACTCGCATTCGCTTGATGGTGTTCTACCTGTGATATAGGTCGGAGTGTTGTAGTGTTTCGAACAGCGACCTCTGATATCAGGACTAGAGGCGGTTCACCTGTGCTGGATTGATCGCCTGTCTAGCGATGTACGAAAGAGAAAGTCTGTGAGCTGATTGGGCCCGAGAATAGACAGGTTACGGCGGTTGTTGCGTGTATGTACGCAGAGGTCTAGCGCTGCGTGTCCAGCGGAACTAACGCAGGGGCTCGTTTCATGAGAGATATTGTGCTGACACTGTCAGGCATAGGCGGGCGGCTGTGTGCATATGATCGTGTCGCCAATAGGTTCTAGCTGGAATGCGTGACTGTGACTCTCGGTTGGGTTGGGGACGTATAACAAGCAATGAAGCTGGTCTACAGCGATCTAGCATCGGACGTGCTAGATCAGGAGACGGTTAGACGTAGCTGCGCGCTGTCTGATGTCACGGCGGCTTGTGTGGGTACGCGTCCTTGTTGCATGAGACGGCGGCTGTAGGATGTCAATAATTCGCGATAGCCGCTACGCTTGATCAGACATCGGCGGATTGTTAGGGCGTACCTGACCATGCGCCTTGTCACGAGTACACGGCGGGCCTAAGATGTGAGCTGTTATGCCGACTGACCGGCTGTTATCCACAGAAGTATACTAACGGCGTGCTCATAAGATAGGACATAAGTTCTGCGAACCTCGGTCGGACACTGCGTGCGGCGCGCGTGACGGGCGCCAAAACAATCTCGGCGTTCCTGTCGACAGAGCTACTGGCGGCGTGCGGGTAACGAGTGCTCCATTCAGCGGAACACAAGCGCATAGCGCGGAGGCCGGGCGGCCTGCACTCAGGAATAATTTCAGTCTGCACTGCTTGTCAATGTATACCGGCGGCTCCACACGATGTGGGCTATCTGGACAGGTTCCTCTGTCGTGGACAATCAGCGTTGTGGATACACGCCGGTCCGTTACACGTGACCCGGCTAACAGAGCTGTGGTCGCGCACATTGCTCATGGACACAGATCCTAGGGAGCTCTCACGTGCGCGAGTGCGATAACTACGGAGAGCTACGTTTTGGAGGGCTAGAACACGGCGCTACACATAGTCATAGAAGTAGTATCAAACAGGTCGCCGTGTTAGATAACATCTGGGAAATCTCTGCATACATCTGTGCAGTTAGACTTAGAGGTCGGTCACGAGTCGCTCCTCTTGCGTCAGGCCCGGCGGCTGTGGATACGGCGCCCTCGATCAGTAGTACAAAACGTGGCCACTTGTGCAGGATAAACGATGCGTCGCTCAGATACTGCAGGAACCTCACTCCTGGCGGTCTTCGGGTGGGTATCCGTGCGCCCACTGATCAGACACGTGCGCGGCTGGATGGTGGTATGCTTCGAGCGTCCCCTGATCTAAGGGATAAACGGCGTGTGGTGTCTATGTAACGTGCGACCCTGTCCAAGGAACTATAGGGCGGCTGCGTGGGGACGTTTGGTTCGCCGCTGTGTAGCGACACAACTGGCGGCAATGGTTGTGCGGCTGAAGTGTGCGCTCTGCTCGAGGTACACCAGAGCGCTTGTTTGGCAATCAATCCCGCGACGATGACCTGATCTAGAGACACGAAGCGGAAGCTGTGTGGGTACTGTGCTGCCTGTCCAGTGAAACTACGGGTGCTGTGGTCTGTGGGTTAGCACACGCTCTGAAGACGACTGTGCAGGACATTGAACGGCTTGATGTGTGGGTGTCATCGGCGCCCTTGGTAGATGACACGGCGCGCACTTTGTGAGGTTGGGAGGGACGGCTTCTTGTACAGCGACCACGGCCGAGCGTGGCGCGTTTTTTGGCTGTCACTAGGAAATCGAGACGGATAGATGGATTTACTGGTGTCACAGCACTCATAGTTTCAGGATACTACGCGGACTGTGGTAGCTGATGTCGTCCACTGTCACGGACTCAACGGCTGGCTGGTTGGCCTTCTGGTGACAGAAGAACGCCCTCATAGTATGTAACAATTCGTTGCGGGTGTATGTATGATGGGTTATCGAGGTACGCCTGTACAGGACAGACATGTCGGCTGTGGGGGTAAGCTTGCGTCGATCATGTGCCCACTCGGCGTGTCTATGGATCACAAGGCGGCTGTGGGGATAAACGGCCGCCCTCATAGTCAGCGATAGGCGAGCTGCGTGGGGGTGAGCACGCCCGTCAACAAAACATCAGGCAAGACGACTAGTGGCGGCTAACGGCGCTTGATAATGTGTAACGACTCGGACGACCCATGTTCAAAGGGAAGGGACAGAACTGCGTCAGTTCCTAGTGAAATGTTGCTGTGCTTTTTGTGTGGTTTATTTCGTGTCGCACCCTCGTCAATGGTTTTCGTCGTCTCTTGATAAAGTGACATGGCAGAACTCCTAGTAAAGTGATTACGAAAGATTCGCTCCTTGTAAAACCTAGGGCGAGATTGTGTGAGGATAATTGCAGTCGGCCCTAGTCAGGAACAACGGCGGGTGACTAGAACATATCGTTCAGTCGACCTCTCTCTGTCTTATAGTATTGCTGTGCGTCGCCGTGTCAGGTGATGCATATCGGTAGCTCCTAGTCATAGGATCACGGACGAGCGTGTGAGGTTATCGATTTTGACAATGATCTTTTTTGGCCGTTTCTGTGATACGAAGACTAGGACACGCTGGTGCTGAAAGGATTAAAGACAGCGCATCCTGTCTAGGTACATCGGCGCTCTGTCAGTGAGGGTCGACCTGTGAGGACACGGCGCTGTGGGGTACGGCGCCCTGTCTAGATAAAGGAGGTTCACTGTAGTGGCAATACTGGTCCGAAGGACAACGACTGCCTCTGTTATGTAGGTATTACGTGACTGCCCTATGCATAAGTGTTTTTAAAAGATCGAACTGCTTGTTCCATGACGCGAGCCATTCGACGTCGGGTCTTGTATACTGTGGAGTTATCGTGCTACACTACTGTCATGGGACAAGTCTTGGGGCTCGACTGTCAGCAGACAATTTGTATCGGGACTACTACTGTCGGATTATCCCACCGTAAAATGGAGCCGATCAAACATGGCTGTCAGTGGCATAATCATCTCGCGTAGGGGTATCTAGGTTGTCAGGAAAGTACGGGAGCCCTCCTCTGTTGATCAGGTAGACTGGGGAACTCTCCTCTCTCATGTCTTCTTCATGGATAGAACTCGAATCTCATTTGCTGCGTTCAAATGGACACGGCGGCTGTAGGCGGTTGAGCGTGGCTGCACTACTTTGTCAGTGTATCATCAAGACGGCTGCGTAGCGTGGTTAGCGGTTGATGGTCGGCTCCTGCAGATCGAATGGGACACTGGCGTGTCTGGATGGGTAAAGCGTAGCGCCCCTAGTCAGAGGAACAGCGGCGAGACATCGGTAGGGTACGGTCGATCCTTCTGTGATAAGGACATCGTGGAGCTCGTTGGCCGCAGTAGACCGGCGTCCGACTAGGCTAGAGCTCTCAACAGGCGGCAAGATTGGTGCTGAAGAGCTCGCTCTCACGTAGTCTCTTCTGCAGACAAGCGTTGTGTCGGTCTGCCGCATTTGGCCGCGCTGCCTCGATCTAAGGACGGGGCGGAGTCATGTTGGTAGGTCGACGGCAAGGATGAACCTGGTCGGAGGAGCAGCGCTGTGCAGCGCCGGTGGGTCACGTGTCCCCTCGCTCAGCTAGGATTGGCTGGCTGGCCATGGTGGGTCATACCGCAGCGGTCACACTGGCTGGAGTTAGACGATTGCGCGCTGTATGGGAGTGTGAACGGCCACGACCTCTTGTTCGTATGGTACACCTCGTGTGCGTGGGCTGTAAGGGGTCACAGGAATAGCGTCACTAGTTCAGGACACGGACGCCGGCCCTTGTGGGAGCGTTACTGAGAGACGCCACGCATGATATGGGTGTTACAAACACGTATTCGTGCGACTCTGTGGGTGCTAGCGTGTAGGTGACGCCAATGTCATAGGTATACTGGCAAGAATGTAGATAGGAGTAATATTGGCGTTGCTTGTCCTTATGAATCACGTCTACGATCTACCTGGTGACCGCGAAACTGAAATGAACGCATTGTTATCGCGCGATCTAAGGAAGCTGGGTACATCGTGGCATTTATAATTTTTCTGACGGCGCCCTGTCAGGTACTGCGGCGGCTGTGGGGCACGGCGCCCTGTCAGAACGGCGGCTGTGGGATACGGCGCCCTGTCAGGATACGGCGGCTGTGGGGTACGGCGCCCTGTCAGGACACGGCGCCCTGTCAGGATACGGCGGCTGTAGGATACGGCGCCCTGTCAGGACACGGCGGCTGTGGGGTACGGCGCCCTGTCAGGACACGGCGGCTGTGGCGTGCCCATGCGGTCCGCTGTGTCAATAGTTAATGCCCTGGTTGTTATTGCTTTGCCGACAAGTTGCTGCGAGGCATGCGATGGCAGGAGCTTAGCTGCCGTCGCTGGAGTCACTTATAAGTCCGTTATCGACATTCCAGAGCTGGACGTTCCAAGCCGTTGCATAGGGAGCGCGAACTATTCAGCAGGTCGTCTTGTGAAACCCTGTCGTGTTTTGGTGACGTCACGAGTCTTACTTCCTGTCACGATAGGTGAAAGAACGCAACTGTTCGGGGGTAATATTCGGTGGCGCTATGGCGCGTTGATAATTGCGTAGTCATCCGATCATTTGCAGCCCTGCGCGCGCCCGAGTTGTGCGATGATGACGCCATACACCCAGCTGTTACACCGTGACGTCACAGGCTCTGGGCTCAGCTGCAACGCACGGCTGCGCGGCCGCTCAGGCGTGCTGTTAATCACGCGAGGCTTAATCAAGCGGTGCAGCGTGGGCGGTCGGTATCTGCTGGGTCCGCGGCATCGGCTGATGATGTGTGTACATTTTAAATGGGGAACGCTTCTCCTCGTCGACAATTCCGCTGGCGCTGGGATTTTTAATTAAACTGTGAGCGCTTTATCAGAAAGGGAGCATTTTTAATTATACCGTAAGCGCATTATCGAATGAATCGCACTGTTCCGGCTCGCAGAACGCTGTTTCGGTGCCCCTTTTTGAGGGAGATAACTAAGTAGGTAGATAGTGAAGCTTTGGTGGCCTCAAGGGATGTTAAGATGTTTACCCTCTGTCGTGGCATCTCCTCTCCTAGACGTTTTTTCATCCGCGATATGATCGGCATTATCTATCAACACCAGTTTCTTTTTCTTCCGCTCGTGCCTCACATTCATGACGTTGTCTCTGAAAGCGGAGAAAGGACCACCGCCGCGGACAGAATTGAGATGCAGGCCTTTTTGGCACGTTTCCGCCTCGGCGCGCCCGTTGGCATCAACACCGCCCGTTTAGCCATTGTTCGTCCTTCATAAGCCGCGAAATTGGATGCTTAACGTCGTTGGGCACAGACGTTATATGCTGGAGCACGAATGTAACCAGGCCTTATCCCACGCCGCGGCCCATGCCGAGCCCGCGGGCTCGGTTTCAGCGGCACGACTCGGCTGGATTGGCAAACGTGAGAGGACTGTAGATCCGGCGCGGCGCCGACAGTCAGTCCATGCGTTATTTATCGGCTTGATCCGGTGTTCAAATGACGTGGAAATGCGGCGCGGATTCGGTCGGCGCCCTCTCCTTTCAGAGCTTAATCTGACTTCCAGTCCTCGTCTCGACTCGACTCGAACGGGGAGGGGTACCTTGCTGGAGCAACCGGCTTCCTTGCTGGAGTGAGCTTGCTGGAATCGATTGCGATTAAGTCTTGTCTCTGGCCTTTTCAAGCCCGAGGCGCACCCTGTCTAGACCGGGGCTGGCTTAACATTTTAAAAGTAATCACGGTCGCTCGCTGGAGAGGGATAGGAGGTCTGCCGGTAGCCGGCGGTACGGGTGGCGCGAGGAGTTGGTGTTGGCTCTGAAATGGGGGCGAAGATGGTAACAGGCAGCGGCGCTGGGCTGGCAAGAGTCCGTCGGTTGTGGGTTCTGGTTGATTGTTGTCGATTGTTTTTGGCTTGAAAGGAGGAGCGTCGCGGTTGTCTTCAGTCTTCAGTCTTGTGTCTCTTCAGCTTCCTTGATCTCTAGTTCTAAGTTAGCCCCCTTGCTTCGGTATTTATGACTTATTGCGAGTTGCAAATCCTGATTGCAATTGATGCAGGTGGATCTTTCTGCGTTTGAAGTTGACTATGACCCATAGTTTCTGATTCGTGTTGGAATAAACAGTAAATTTATATTTTCATGCGATTGAGTTAATCACAGTTGATTTCAACGAGTGCTGCTATATTAGCGATAAAGTATGAATGATGATGATCAATGTCTTAATCACCAGTGCTCTGCTATGCCTTGAACCGCCGGACCAGACTGGTCTGGCGCCACAGTCCGGATTAGGACAGGAGCCAATCTGTCCGTTTGAGTAGCGGAAATAAATTTCGTGTCAGCGCGCCCCACACGCGATCGGGCTAAAACTACGTCACCAATTGTGTCGTGCACCTATTATCCCTGGGTGGAGTCCGGCAAAGCGTCGGGTCAGGCCAGCCGATCGAGTTTCGAAGTCACGATTCGCTTGTTTGAATTTGACGTGTGCTGTGTTGATCTGATGTCGAACGACTAGGACAGTTCGTGACATGTTCGACATCTCGCTGCGGCAACTTCAAAGACAAATTATCGTTACATATGTCCCAGCGCGCTATATAGTACGCCATTTGATATTTTTACCCGGGCCCCTTATTACCATCACTCTGAGTGCTAGTTTCAGTGTTAGTTTGTAGCGTGCAGGCCCTGAAGAGAGATGTAATTGATCGTCAGTTACGTCCATGAACTGCACCAGTGTCGCGTGCACCCAACGCAGCGGATTATGCCTTCATTGCCAGCCATGCATCCAGTGTTGGGTGTGTGCCTGTCCAGACACTCCATATCCCGTTACGCTCAACTCTGGGGTGTCACGGACGGTGCCTGGGGCGGTTCGCTGCGCTGAAGACGCATTTGGTGCGTTGCCACGGCAACGGTGGAACGTGCGCCGCAGTATGTGCAGCTACTGAGCTTGGGCCCCTTGGGGATCAGCTGGCTGTTGATTAGCTTGATGAGCCGCAGCGAGGAGACCATTATGGCGCAGATTCCTCGTCCTGATGAAGCTTATTTCGTCGCGTGTTCTTCAGCGGGGCTGCTGAAAGCAGCTAGTTGGCTAACGAATGCCTGCATTTGTCTAGGGAATCTCTCGCTGGAAGCAAACGACCTACCATTTCGATGCCGCGCGGCTGGCGAGGGAAGGGGTGCTGCCGACCCAGGCGTGTTGTTTGTCCGTCACGGACTGGTGGGATCATGCCATGACGCCCACATCTGCTTCGGCTCGTGTTTTTCGCTCCGTTCGGTCCCGGGGGAGGGGTGGGGGGTGGCAGCTGGGATTAACGAATGGGGCCGTTGCCCCGCGTGCCACCACCGTGCCACCACCGTGCCGCCGCCCCACGCCGGGGTAATTTCCCAGCGCAGTGAGCGTGCGTGCGGCCGTCCGCTGCAGCTGCGCGTGTGTCCTCCCCTCCCTTCTGTGCCCCCTCCCCGTCCCAGGCCCCACCCCGCCCCGCCGCGCGGTCCTGGCAGGAAATCAACTCGATGGCCAGTCTGGTGCTGGAGGACGCTGGCGAGTGTGCCTCTGCTGATGCCCCCAGTTTCGTCCGTCGTCCAAAACATGCCGGTGGTCGGTGGCGCGTCCGTATAATCTGGACAGTGGTCAGGCAAGCTGCACTGAGTCGTGCATCATATTTGTCTGGACTGAAACGCATTGCATCGGTAAAACGCAGAACCAGCCAGCTGTTTTTGCTGGAGAGAGCAGTTAACGCAACCATCGGCAGCGCGACCCACAAAAACACGCAAAGACGCGCAACGAGACTGAATCCTATGAATGCGTCGTGTGCTTGCTGGTGTCGACTGGCATAACAGAACGATTGCGATCGTCATCTATGACAAATAGGCTCTGTTTTCGGAACTATGAGATCCTCCGATTTTCGTCCTCTGTTGATTCATCTTTTTTTCACGAACGCCTCCTGTTCCTGCACCTATCATTTTGCATTATATGTCTTAAGCGCTGACGGCTGGGCTTTGTGCTATGGTGGTCCATCCGGCCTCGGCACTCAGAGGAGAAGAGAAACGCTCAGACTCAGACTCACATCAGTCATCGTCCGTCTTCCAGGTCCTGTCGGCTTCCGAGCCCACCCATAGTGCCAAGGGCGTGTCCAGAATGATCAAAACAAGTTGGTTTGGATGCCAATTCCCTAAGTCTGACGAAATTCTAGAAACACATTCCGTTTTCTTTTGCATCGATAATTGGTTTATGATGTCAAAGTTGCTGGTAATGTATTTTGTTTGTCAGGGAGTGTTCATTTTTGACTGGTTTCGGTCGCTTGGTGGGCAATGACCCTCTTCTCTTTGCTTCGATCATGATGCCTCCTCTTCTCTCCGATCGTGCCGCCACCATCCCCTTCACAGCTGCACCGTAGCCAGTGAACTGTGAAGCCACACAATATCTGCTTCCTCGGTCTCAGACAACAGTCACCACCTCTGCTAGCAAGCCGACACCGCTTCTGTCGCACTGCTAACCCTGCGCTCAGACCCCCCGGAGCCGGGAACAAAGGGATGAGACGACACGAATAAAAACGGTCACCGACCGGAAAGTCTGGTTAATCCGCCAACCCGGAGACCGGGAGAAAACAAGTCTGCGGCCGTACGATTGGCATCATTTGATCAGTAGGTCTACCGTTGGGCTTATTTTTCATCAGTTTAGCGAAAAGTCAGCTGCTCGACTAGCTCGTCTTTCTAAGCTCGCTGATTGCATTCCGTACGTGCTGAGCAACTTGGGTCGTGCGATGATCCGTAAGAGATGAGAATTACTCCCCGCGGGGGTTGACGACCGAGCGGCGTACAGCGGAGATTTGTCCCGACACGCTCAGGGAGACATAGACACGCTCAGGAAGACAGGGAGACGCTCTGGGGGAGCTGGAGACGCCTGGGGGAGCTATTTACACACGCGTTATGCTAATAGTAGGGCAGGGGAGGCGGTTCGGAACCGCTTTCGAGACAGATGGTCGCCCGAGTCGGAGGCGATCGTCGGTTGCGTCTCTGCGAGGACGAGGGATGTCGCTGTCAGCCGACGCATGTGCCAAAACACCCGAAAATGTGCCAAAACACCCGAAAATGTGCCAAAACACCCGAAAATAACCAGCTCTTGTTTTTTGAAGGGGTGCATGTAGCTCGCGATGGACTTAAATGTTTCCACATTATTTTGTCGCAAATTCAGTCGCGGTCCTGCTTGGAGCTTATTGCTTCCGCTTACGTACATTACAGACGTTGACAATGAAGGTGGCAGTTTGCCATACAACAACCTCGTTGTTGAGGTTAATGTACGTACAGTGATGCTAGGGATGGAGATAATGATGACAGTAAGTCTATTATATTCTACACAAGCTTTCGGTAACAAGAACCCTGATCAGTGACTTCTGTGGTTCAGTGCAGGAATACTAGAGACATAGTTGGAATAGTCTGCAGTGTCTTTGAATGACAATGCAAGCTGGCTGGCCAGGCACGGCTGTCAGTCAATATTTTCCTTCGCGTATTTATCCGTGCTAAATCGAAATACTTTGCTGAAGCCTTCCCCGAAAAAGCTATCGTGATGTTCCGCCAGCGAAGAGTGATGATTTCGAACCGTCATTGGTTGATATAACACCAGCGCCCTAATCATCCACCAGTCTTTTAGATCCACCAGCTGTCAAAACTCTGAACGCCAGATGACTAATGAGCCTGTCCTAAGCTGCCATAGATCATCCGTGCTCGTCTCAGCCTCCCGAGTGTCGATGGTTCCAGGAAGACCACAGCCGAACAGTCCCCAACCATTGAAATCCCGCTTCAACCGCCCGTCGGCGATTGTGTAGGACTCGCCGGTGTATTGGCGTGGTGGAAATCACTAGGTTGCTGGAGTCAGAGGAGGCCACCGGTGGAAATCACTAGGTTGCTGGAGTCAGAGGAGGCCACCGCTCGTCAGCTGCAAGGTTCTTGGTGTTGTGTTTTTGTAATGTTTGCTTCGATGGAAGGGTTGTCGATGGAAACCATAGCGCTGCCGACACCACCGACACCGCCTCCTCCGCCGCCACCGCCTCTGCCTCTGCCTCTGCCTCTGCTTCTGCTTCTGCCGCTGCCTCTGCCTCTGCCACCGCCTCTGCCTCTGCCTCTGCCTCTGCCTCTGCCTCTGCCTCTGCCTCTGCCTCTGCCTCTGCTTCTTGCCTCTGCCTTGCTCTGGCCTCTGCTCTGCCTCTGCCTGCCTGCTCTGCCTCTGCTCTGCCTCTGCTTACTTCCTCTGCCTCTGCCTTTGCCCTCGACCTCTGCCTCTGCTCGCCTCTGCCTCTGCCTCTGCCCTTGCCTCTGCCTCTGCTTCTGCTTCTGCCTCTGCCTCCGCCGCTGCCGCCGCCTCTTGCTCCGCCGCTGCCAGCGAGCCTGTTGGGTTCGTTCACCCCCGCCACCCGCGCCGCCGCGCGGCACTGGGCCACACCGCTCCACAGAGGGCCGGAAACGGAGCGGCGGACGGAACGCGGTCATGAGCGGCGTGCTTTGTACCTCCCCGCCCCTCCCCGCGACCATTCCCCGCCCCTCCCCGCGACCATCCCCGCCCCTCCCTGTGACTATCCCTCGCGCACCGCCCGCCACAGCCCCTCCGGAGGCCCGGGTGAGGATTACCGAAACTCCGGCATGATCCCACGCACGGGGAGGAATGGAGGGGGGGGGGAGTGCAGAGTACAGTGGAGAAGGTGGGGGGGGGTAAAGGTGGAGGGGGGGTGAGCTGTGTGGAACAAAGAGAGGGAAATAAGCACGGACATCCTGGTAGAGGAAGAGAAGAGCTGACCACCACAGGACACATCACCACAGAACACGTGGCGTGGCTCTCGGTCTATTGAACGCACACAAAGGGGCAGGGCGGGGTTGGCGTAATTTAAAGGCAGGTGGCCATGCCTCTCTCGTTACCAATCACCAGGCACAGGGCGGACGTGTGTGGCAGTGCAGCACGTGGCTGAACAACGGATAGTGATCTGACACCGGAAATGAATCATTATTAAATAATATCGCTTAATTTGTGTTCTGAATTCAGGTTGAATTTGCGGATGATTGCGCTGACAAATGCTATCACCGATTACATATGGAGTATGTCGGAAGCCTAATGTGTGCTTCCTCTTAGCTATGACGGTGCAGAACCTCGAAGCGGAGTTGTTTGGAAGACGAGGCGCTGTATTCAGGAGCGGTGTCACAAAGTTTGGGGTGGAGGGGGTGGGGTCAGCCAGGTGGTTAGTCCTCACACCCCATGGAACCAACGTTTAAATCCTACTGATCTGGGATGATGGGCTGGTGCGATCCTGGTAGCGGGCCAGCTCTTTCCTGGTTCTAGAGACATTTGTATCCTCCAGCTAGCTGCAAGAACGCGGCGTCTTCGACCGACTCGGGCCGCTGTGCCTCGTGCTGGTAGTCAGGTCAGCGGCCTGCTCTTCAGCTGCTCCCTTCGGCTGAGAAGTTATCGGTGCTGGTAGTCGGGTGAGGTGTTTTGCTATTCAGCTGCTCTCTCTGGATGAGAAGGCTGGCCGCTCAATACTGGAAAATAACTGGAGTGTTTGCTTCGGCTTTGGGCTGAAGTTTTAGATGTTGTATGTGCTTGACAAGGGGCAAACAAATAGCTGAACGACGTTGAATATGGTGGCACAGGGACGTAGCCAAGGCCAAGGGGGAGACAGGGGCAAGCCCCCCCGAGCAAAACAAATTAACATGCTAGATAGAATGAGATTCTTTTGCGACCTCCCCCCCCGTCTTGGCCATCAACATATGGCTGAGGAGCGAAATTTGATTGTAACACCGACGTGCCCCCATGATTCAAATCCTGGCTACGTGCTTGTGGTGGCATATACGCATTCTGCTTGTCTTCCGGATGTGAACTGCACCATCACTGTAACTTCACTTTATTCATGCATAAACTAACAGGGCTAACTTCATGCGTGTAATTGCTCAGTGCCGTCCAAGAACAACATTCTATGTTTATGGACGTATTCAAGTGGCTTTGGCAGCCATCTTCCATGAGAAACTATTCATCAACTCTAACACCTTACGTTGAGCGCGATCACGATCTGACTGAAGCAAACTATGTCACATCGCATTTCCGGGACGATTTGGCATATTTCGCCAGTGTAGCCGCCGTAGCGTACTCCCTATCTGCTCGCTGTCCTGTTCTTGTCTCCCGCGCGTGGGGACCCCTGCGAGGAAGCCGCGGAGATCGGTAGGATATGGAGAGATAGGGAGAGGGGAGGAAGATGAACGGCATGGGGAGATCGGGACGGCGAAGAGACGGAGGGTGGCGACCGGCGGCAGTCGGAGCGACAGTCGACCCAGCGGGAATTGCAAAGTGACTGCGACAGATTTTGACTGGCACTTCGGGGACCGGGACCTGGAGTAAATGGAGAAAGAAGGTCTCGCTGTCGCGGTGATGGCGCAGTTAAATGCGTTACATGGTGGGCCACTTATGCCCCGTGTAGGCGATGCTGGCTATGCGGCGTCTGGCTGCCGAAGGTAACAGTTATAGTTCTTGTGGAGGCTTTATAGTTCCTGTTGAGGCGTATCTGTGCCAGTGTGGACTCGTGAGCTGTGATCATTCGTCATACTCCTGCCCCAATTTACCCCCTGCGGCGCTCTGCCGTCCGAAAATCGGCCTCATCAGGATGTAGCCGTCCTTTATGACCCGGGTATCCATTACTGACGTGCTCTCATCTGCCGCCCGGTGTCGACACAGGCGAGAGGTCGTGACTCTCAGCTGAGCTGCGCTTCGCTTTGCGAAGCGTCTTCCTCGCAGACCACACGATTACGGACACCTACTGTCTACGCCCTTTTCGAAATCGCGGCTTGTGTAGGTCGTTCTTATGAGCTGTAAAACAACGGTTCTGAGTGTGCTCTTCGTGATAAAGAGTTGACGCAGTAAAGTGTGGCAGTTACGTGCGCGTGGTATCACGCCAATCAGCCCGCCTGACTTCAGAGCTGCCATTGCGCCACCCCCGGTTTAAATCACAGCCATCGCGGCGCCTGCCGCAGTGCGGCGACAGTAGCGCAGGCGTCTGCGTCGTATCTCGCCTCATCCGTGCCGCCAACAAACGGCGCCATTAGCGCCGCCGCGGCAAACTCGGCGCGCCATCGATCGCCGCGGCCGCGCCGTAATTGTATTCGGCCGCATCAGTGGCGGGCGTGGCGCGTCGGGAGGGGAGGCAGGGCGAGGCGACGCCGCGCTCGAGGGCCTCGTAGGATTCTGTCTGTGTGTGGGGGGGGGGGGGCGAGGGGTCTGGGGTAGGCTGGGGAGGGAGGGAGGGGAGGGAGGTCCTCGCTCGTTTGGGTGGCTGGGAGCTTGTCCAAGTTGGGGGACGATGACGCCCCAACATATTTCCGGCCGTCCATCCGTCCTTGATATGAGTGTCACGGTGAGAATGTTGACACCGGAGAGAGACGCCTGGAGTGGAGATGATTGTGCTTATATGCTAAGCCTTGGTCTACCGGCTGGACTGCCTAGCTCCAAGTGACAGTTTGCTTTGCATACTCTTTGCCTTACATTTATTTTGGCGCGATTGATGTCAGCAGTAACTAGTAATTTGTTCACTTGTAAATGTTCAGGGGAAAAACATGAGCAACGAGATGAAAGAGCCTGGGCCCTGGAGATATGATACATTGCGCTATATGTCCGATGGAGAAGCTTGGTGCCATTTGAGCGGGCCATCTGCATGTCGCATTACGTATTCAGAACCGAAACGATCATCCTAAACGGCGCACCATGATCACCAGGTATATACAGTAATTGGTAGGAGAGCAGACGGTAGAGAACAGCCGCCCGGAGCGGATGAGAGAGGGCCGGGGTCTCCTAAGGAGGTCCCTGCTCCTGCCCAGGGCGGTCACCGTAGGAGAGTAGACAGTGGAGGACAGCCGCCCGGAGCGGAGGAGGGAGGGCCGGGGTCTCCTGAGGAGGTCCCTGCTCCTGCCCAGGGCGGTCACCGTAGGAGAGTAGACAGTGGAGGACAGCCGCCCGGAGCGGAGGAGAGTGGGCCGGGGTCTCCTGAGGAGGTCCCTGCTCCTGCCCAGGGCGGTCACCGCCCCGCCGTAGCGCTATGGAGAAATAAACACTGTCATGCAAAGGCAGACGACCTCATCGCTCCGGCGTTGAAGGGTGTCGAACGTTTATTTGCTGTTGTGAGACAGTCTGTTGACCAGTGATTGGCAGGGGATGAAGTCTGCCTGTGTGGCCGACAATACAGACACCTGTGAACCTGTCACAGCTGCCGACGCGGCGCAGCTGTGATCACAACGCGGCGGTCACGTTGCAGCTGGCATCACGGCGCGGCGGTCACGGTGCGCCATTTCGCGCAATTGCGGCGCGCTGGTGGTTATTATGGCGCACTGGCGGCCTTTGCTCAGCCAGCGAGACACCGCCGGCTTCTCATTCGCTGGCCTCGTTTGCCGGGCCAGACGAGAGGCCCGGTCGTTTCGGCGCTCACTCTTGTCTGCGGCGCCGACCCACCTGAGTGGGTGGGTCGCGACGTCAGGGGCGGGCAGCGTAGGGAGTCTGATGACCTGACCCATCTGAGTGGGTGGAGAGGCGTCAGGGGCGGGCAGCGTACGGAGTCTGATGACCTGACCTACCTGAGTGGGTGGGGAGGCGTCAGGGGCGAGCAGCGTAGGGAGTCTGATGACCTGGCCCGGATGGCCGGCGGCAGCCGTGGGCGGTGAAGGAGGTCAGGTGTGCCGGCGACCAGGCTTGACAATGGTTGGTCTTCGGGTGCTTAACATTTGGTCATTCAGACCGACGATGAGCTGAAATTGCTCTGATATGCGACGAACTAGGTAGCTATGCTGATTTGTTATGTTTTACGCCATTGTCTCTGCGTTTTATCCACTACTGTATGCCCGGTGTCGGCGACGTTGTTTATGATTTATGTTTGTTACGTGTTTTTATGTTAACCGCTTATGACTCCGGCTGTAGGTCATTAAGTTAGCCATGGTCAGTTTTTTACCCAACCACAGCGGAGCAGAAAATCAACAAAAACAACGTCCGATTAACGAGTGACGATCGGGCTTATGCGAGCGATCCGTCATCATGATTTGGCCTGGAGCGACGTGGACTAGAACACTTTCCGCGATGGGATCTGCGAAGTCGAGATCCCCGCTGTGTCCGCGTACCTCGTCCGAAATCGTACCTCGTCCGAAATCGTACCTCTCCGAAATCGTCCAATAAAGCCCATCAACCACCAGACGAGCAATCCGTCCGTCAGTTTGCGCGCCGTTATCGTCAAACAAACGTGATATTTGCCGTCCGGCGCTCTCGCGGGACGCATTCATTCTCCCTGCGAGCCGGTTAGTCGCGTCGCGTTTTTTATCGTTGTTGGCGGCCTGTTTTTATAGTTCTTGGCGAGCGGCCGAGCTGTTCGGCAGCCAATCGTGCGCCTTTCTGCCGGAGGAGATTAGTTTCTGGCCGGACCGGCAGCCAGAATAGGCGTTCTATTGACTTGGCGGGGAGGGGCGTGGTTCTGATAATTTGTCGGCGGCTGGGATGCGGCCGCCTGCGTCTGTGGCGGTGGCCAGAGGCGGCGACAGGGCGGCTGACGGAGGGGGAAGGCACCGGTCAGAGGCGGCGCCAGGAGAGGGTCAGAGGCGGCGCCAGGAGAGGGAACGTGCGTGGCGTGGAGGCGCTTAAAGTTGGTGAGCCTGGTTAGCCAGGGTAAAGCCAGCGTGAGTTTAGTGCATATGCCCTTTGTCCGTAAAACGAATGCAACCACCGACCCAAGGGCCAAGAGAGCCCAGGAACCGAGGAGAATCTAAGCTCAATCTTCACAGGATTTCTATGATATAGCAAATGAACACCTCCCACCACCAGTCTTCCCACCAACCGCCGTTTATTTAGTAGACGTCCCGGCCTGCGTATTTATCACCGTGGCCGTCGTTTAGTTCAGCCAGACGTCCTATATATAGCCCCTCTCCCACACACCCGGTACCTCCTCCTCTCCCAGCAGCTGAGACTACACACTCTGTGATCGATGGTCCTGTCGTCGCCACCGATGAAGCCCCTCGTCGAGACCGTCTCACGACTCTCCCGTGACTGCCAGACCGACTCGGAGGCTGTTGTCATGGCTACGAGACGCGGTCGGACGGCGTACTCTGAACGCGGGCGGATGGCGTTCTTTCGGCGCCTTACCAATCGGTTGCTTGGGAAGCGGAGATGGCGAGGCGTCTTTTAGGGGAGTTTTCGAAGGACGCACCATGGGTGGTGACCGGTAATTGGGGGAGTGGTTCTATTGGTTGGAGGGGGGGGGGTTGTGAAACCAAGTCGTTCTGGGATGGCTGCACTGCACACAGGGGGAGTATCCGTGGGGGTGGGAAGGTCTGGGTGGGGTGCAGACAGAGGGCTGTTGTGGTAAGTGGTAACGTGGATGCTAGGGATGATCCACTGAGGAAGTGTGGAGCTTCAGGAACTCTGAAGTATTGAGTTCTGTATCAGGACATGGGCGGTTGTAGAGAATGTTAGACTAGCAAAACAAATCAGATGTCTCAGCTGATGTCTTCTGAAAGAACGGGTGAAAATGTACGGTTTTTAGGTATAGCCATGCAATCATTCTAGCACAGTTTCATTCGGCTCGCGATTACCACAATGAACTGTATAGCTGAGTCTGAATTTGACAAACGCTCTGTCATCCTGTTTGCATTCCTTTCTGTGCGCACATAGTGAAGCAAAGCAACGCTATCCAAACTCCGGCGCGCCAAATGACTCTTGTGACCGCATTCTGTGCGTTACGCAAACGTTCACGGTTCAGTTCGCAGAGCCTCAGTGGAGGTGCTGTTCTGGCAACAGAACGTGGCTGTGTCGTCAGTTTCCAGCGCACATTGTGCTCGGTCTCGCGGTCTTGGTTAAGGTCGTGACTTGGGGTATTTGGTTCTGGGCTCGTCAAGGAGAAAGAAGGATCTATAATACTGGTTGGTCCTCAATATTATTTTCCGGAATAGAAGAGATGTGTTGTTGAACATAATTTTATTATTTTATTTCACTTTTTCCCCTCGTATCCAGTCATGTTGTAATATTTTACAAGTTAACACTTCCTATGGTGCGTGTAATTTTTGGCAGCAACACGCTGCAATATATTTTGTGTGAACTTGTCAAGGTTGCCTTAGTGTTACCACTAAGGCAACCTTGACAAGCTCTGGACCCGAAACCACCATCTGCTTGTCTCTATATCGTCCTGAATCTAACTCGCTTCTCCCCCACCGCAGAATATCACGCGTACGTGTACGTCTGTGTCCGTATCTGACCCTCTCTGCGTACGTCTGTGTCCGTATCTGACCTGTGTCCGTATCTGACCCTCTCTGCGTACGTCTGTGTCCGTATGTGACCCTCTCTGTGTACGTCTGTGTCCGTATCTGACCCTCTCTGCGTTTATCTGTGTCCGTATCTGACCCTCTCTGCGTCCGTCTGTGTCCGTGTCTGACCCTCTTTCTCTCTCCTCCCGTCCACAGGCTTCCTTACAGGACGGAGGAGGAAGACCCCAAGTCCTGCTGCGGCCTGGTGGTGACCCAGTCGGTGTCGATCCGCTGGTTTATCGTCATGATCGCCTTCGTCGGCCTGTGCTGCGCCATCGTGGGCACCGTGCTCGGGGCGCTGAAGGCCACCGGTCGCGAGCACCTCACCGTGTCGCTGCTCATGATTGGTGAGTGCCGCCGCACGCCGGCCCTGATTGGCTGGGATGCGAGTACGGTTATTGGGAAGGATGTTGGTTCGAAGGTGCGGTACGTCTCTTTGGTTAGGTGGGGTACAGCCAGAGCGCGGTTATTTCAAACTCTTAGGCCAAAAGTTATCTGGAACCTTAAAATTACGAACCTTTGTGAAGTTATGAGAACTGTTTGAAGGCACGGATTTTCTTCCTACTTAACATCCTTTTGTGACTCCCGGCTCAAAACTAATGCCACATCAGTCTGCAAGTCTTCTTCAAGCTCCATAAACACATACCATGTGTAGGCTGACGCCTCAGCATTGCCGACCTTCTCGTCTCCAAACACAGGTCTGCTTGTTACCGCCGCAATGGGAGGCATGACGTGGGGGAACCTCGTCACATGACATGACGGAACACGACGTGGGGGGAATTTCGCACGTCACGCGCCGATCCGTGCAGCGCAAGACGTTCCTGGCGGGGGTCCTGTTAGCGGCCATTGTGTCCCCCTTCGCACCGTTGTTGACATTCCCGGGAGGTGGCTGACCTCGCTCGCGACTGTCACACAGTGTGTCGCACGCGACTGTCACACAGTGTGTCACACGCCCTGTCACACAGTGTGACCCTGGTACTGGTAGGGGACGCTAAGCGCCGCCAAACCAGCGATCTTATTGTACCAAATTACTAGAAGACATGCGAGGTAAAATATTTGCGAACTTAGGGAAAACCGACGCCTGTTTGGTGCCTGGCGCTTCATTGCGTTGGGAAGATATCCGATAGTGTTCGCCACGGATTTGCGATTCGTATCTGGTATTCGTTGCTATTTTCCTCTCGTACTTTATTCTCCGTATCTCCGCTGTTGTGGATGCTATTGCCTATCGCCGTTGCCCCGGCCTTTCCTGTTTCCGTCTCCGCCTTCTCCGCCTTCTCCCGCCTTCTCCCGCCTTCTCCCGCCTTCTCTGCTCGCTGGCAGTGCGAGGCGAGCGCCACTGCTGTTTTTGTGGCCGGCCTCTGCGTGTTTTCCGCGTGCGGCTCGTCCGCTTCCGTCTTCATTCTGTCGGAATTGTCTCGGTAAATAGCGGCCACGCGTCGGACGGGCGCGGCACAATACCGAAACGGCCCCGCGACGGCACACTGCAGCGACGAAAACGGAGAAAACAGGCGCGGATCGCGCCGCTTCGGCTGCTGCCGCGGCGAAGGTCGCCAGTTTACGGGAGAGGTTCTTGTGGTGATGGGCGCTGCGCCGCGGCGGTCGCAGTTGGTTGTTTGGCACGTGGTTTTCTGAGCTGGCTGTTAGAGGTCCGTTGCTCCGTCTCCGTTGTGTGGTAAGTGCTTCTGTTTCATCAATGATGTCTTATTTCTGGGTCGGCGTCCGAATGTCACGGCCTCTGGCACATAATCCACGTGGTTGATGACATCAGTGGTTTACTTTAGCATGTCTCTATGATGCCGTATGTCGACTTTGGTGTAGCTGATTCACTGTGACGATTTATCGTTCTGGTTTGATTAACATAGTCCATACAGGCATTTCGGCACCTTTTCTAAACATGACCTCCTGCTTTGTCCTCTGAACTATTCTGCAAACACAAACTGCACGAACGCCCGAGCATCGCGGCACGACAATCAGTTTCATGACCCATACACATTACACACTACACAGGACACACGCAGGAGGTGCACACAACACACAGCACACTGCACATATGACCCCGCCTGCACCCCCGCCCTCCTTCAGCCTTCCGCACTTCCACCCGTGATAGTCCTTTATTTGGTCCGACAATGGCTGTCCGTCCGTTTTGATAACAAAAACCGGGTTCTTGGTGCGAATTAGGGCAGACGTGCACACGCGCGCGCCCGTCACGGTTTGAACGGGCAAGTGAAACGGCAGAGGTGAACAATGACAACCTTTACACAATCTTTTGCTGTTGTTAATTTGTTAGTTGGGAAATAACGCCAGTTTATATTCCATTCAAACACTTAGTTTGCTGCCATTTAAATTGGTTTACCTAGCTATGTTTTTCTCACTTGCCGAGTGTTTTGCGTGTTGCTAATTAGTAGGAATTATTAAGGATTTCGCAAATTCCCATGGTTTTGTGCCCGGTTTCGCCCTTTTTCACCGGCGAGTGGCATCGTCGCGTGTTGGTGCGTAGTTTGTCAGCATGTCGACATGATGTGGTTCACGACGCTGGTTGATGACCCAGTTTCCGGCGTCTTTGTCGCTCTCCCGGGGTCACCAGAGGTCACCGGGGGTCACCAGAGGTCACAGATGATGGCGGTGATCGCTGTCTCCTCTTTCTCCGCGGTGAGTTGGCCTGCTGGCGAGAGAAGGCGGAGGTTAGTGAGAGGTGACGTCACTTTCTGACCAGCGCAGAGAGAGTTGTGATGCTCTGGTAGGCGGATCAGGTCAAGTGAAGGCCATGCGCCGGGCATGACGGACACTTTGTGGCGTGGCCCGCCTGGCGTGGACACATGGACACATGTAGAACAGCCCAGACGTGGTGATTCATTTGATCCTCTGGTTTCGCCAGCATATATCGCAACATCGTTGCTGTGCTTTTATTGTAAAGACCGCGTTCGAATCAAGCAATAGTGCATTCTTACTAGCTGTAGTTGTCGCCTTTTTCTATACATTTGTTCACGCCGCACTTCGCCCTCTCTTCGCCCTCTTTTCGCCCTCTTTTCGCCCTCTCTTCGCCCTCTTTTTCGCCCTCTTTTCGCCCACCCCGACTTCTCCCTTTTCCGCCCCCTTTTCCGCTTACCCCTGGCTCCCTGTCTCCGTCCGTTTTTCGGTCACTCCTGGCTCCACCCCTTTCTTCGTTCACCCTTGCTCCGCCCCTGCGTTGCTGACCCCTTCAAATGATCACCTGTGTCCGTCCCTGGGTCCAACTCCAACTAGACACTGCCCATCACCGGTAACCCGTCTTGTCTTTTACGGCGCCTCCATCCCGCCGTCTTTCCGCCCATTCTGGTCACGTGACGCTGGGGTCAGCGGGGTCATTGGTCACGTGGGCGGCCGTGGACTCGTCCAGTTAGCAGTATCACTGCATCCTGGTCGCCGGGTGGTGCCACAGCGGACTGCAGTCTGTGGCTGGTTGTTTCTGTGTGCTGCTGCCTGCTGACCAGTGTAGCCGCAGTGGTGTGTTGCTGGTGGGCAAACGTGTGTTCTGAGTTACTTTTGATTATATTATGTGTTCCCGGAGTTACACTGAATTACTTCTTAGTCACCTCGAGCTACTCTATAGGGTACCCCAGGCACGTAGCCAGGATTTTGCTCAGGAGGGGGCCACGTCGGAAAAAATCACATTTTGCTCCTAGAATCCCATTCTATCTAAGTGTGAAATCAACATTTTGCTCCTCAGCCATAATGTTGCTTGACCGGGGGGGGGGGGGGGTAGGGTCGGGGGGTTTTCAGAGAATTTCATTTCCTATCTAGTGTGAATTTAATTTCGCTAGGGGGGCATGGCCCCCGGTGCCCCCCCCCTGGCTAACCGTCCCTGGGGTACCCCTCTGCTACACAGTAGCTTAGCTGAGCTGCGCTACAGAGTAGCTGAGTTACTCTGAGCAGCTACTCTGAGTTACCCTCAGTTAACCCTTGAGTTACCCTGAGCTACCCTGAGTTAACCCGTTTATGTAACTCTTGCATGGATTCGTTTGTGTAAAATGGATGCCGTTACCGGGAGCAGACTGCTCGAGGAGCAAACTGTGCGCTCCGTCGGGATTCTGTGGCTCCTGTAATCCATCAATAAATTGCATTCGATCAGAAGCGCTTTCGCGGAAATTGAACGTTCCAGTTATTGGATCCGCATTGCAGAGATATACGTGAGAGATATACGTGAGAACGCCTCCGGTCGTCCCCCGGTGATGGCGTATTCCTTATGCTAGCTTGGAAAATAGAAAGAAAACTACCCAGAATCTTTTTGTCCCACTCGGTTCAAGATCCTTACCAGTTAAATGTAGTGCCTCGTCTTTCGCCATGGCGGGGTGGATTGCACTGAACGGGTTAAAAATGCTGAGGTTTCTCCTTACTGAGGCTAAAAGAACCTTATCCTGGATATGTCATCGTCTGCCTTGCCGCCTTCCCGTGTTCTGACCTGTGCACGCCTCTGTCCCCCGTACTGCCCTCCTGGTAATGACCTCCTGGAGGCGCTCCTGCCTGCTGTGCCGACCTGATATGCTATCTGTAATGACCTGTGCGCGCTCGTACCTTCCGCAGCTTCTCTCCCCCTACTAACCCCCTGGGTACGCCTCTGCCGACTACCGCAGCTACTGGGCTTCTGCGCTAGTAATCCTCGCCGACCCGCTGAGGTTTTTCTGGCCTGCTCGACGTCGGCGGGGGCGGGGGCGGGGGCGGCGGACGATGGATACTCTGCTGATTGGCTCAGGCGAGGAGTCGCGTCCGAGACGGATCAGAGTGGGGGTGAAAGGTACGAGGGGGGGGGTGCAGGTCGGGATTGAGGACGCGTGGACACGAGCCAGCTGCAATGAACATCGACAAGAGGAGCAGACGTCACGTGATCACGTGGGTTCCAGGTGCGCGGGAGGGAAGTGAACTAAGGACTCACATCCTGCAGGGCATTTTTCATTTCCTGCGTCACAAGGTTAAGCAGCGGTTGCAGGCAGTCAAAAGATGCCTCCTTATCTGGTCATCGCAAGTTCAAACGATTCCAGATAGGATGTTGCAGCTTTCGTGACCGGCTCATTTACGAACTGTTGATTCATAATTCCGAGAGTGCCGCGCGCCTTGTGCGCCTCTTACCACGTCTGTCACGCGCCTTGTACCGTGTGTCCCGTGTGTCCCGTGTGTTCCGTGTGTTCCGTGTGTGCCGTGTGTTCCGTGTGTTCCGTGTGTTCCGTGTGTTCCGTGTGTAACCGGTTGTGCCCAGTGTGCCTGTACACTACAGCCGGTTCGTGAGTCGTGAGTCGTGAGCCGTCCAGCCGAGTCTGAACTCTGCAGACTAGGAGTCTCAGCCGTCTGAACTCACTGGCAGACAGTGGCCAGACAGTGGCCAGACAGTGGTCAGACAGTGGCACAGACAGTGGCAGACAGTGGCAGACAGTGGCAGACAGTGGCAGACAGTGGTCACAGTGGCACAGACAGTTGAAGACAGAGTCCTGGCTGGAGTAATGGTGTGTAGCGGACCGAACCAGCCGCGACCGGGGCAGACACACTCACAGACACAATATAGCACCGCCTCAATCAATCCTTTCCATGGTGCGGAAGAAGAAGCAACAATATAGAAAGTGACCCTCAACGAACAGCACCTTCCAGGAGACGTGCTAGATGGAGAAAAGCTGGCTATAGCAGATTAGCTCAAAATCATTTTCCGGTCCTTACTATGATCACATTATTTTCGGTTGCTATATTTCGTGTTTTCAAAGTGCGCTTGTTTTCCTGTAACATTCTGTACTTTGAGCCGAGCCGGATATCAACTCACTGTTGCTCGACTGGAGATTCGTAAATAAACTGTCTTGACAGTCTCACCGAGCCGAGCCGAGCCGAGCCGAGCCGAGCCTGGCTGAGACATCCGAGGGCCCGGGGCACATTTGGCTACTGAGCAGCTGGCGGCTTTGTTGTGTAACTAAGAAGGGTGGCTGGGTGTGTTGCTGGGGGCGCTGTGCATTTCGCAGGAGAGGTGGCCGGCGTCGTGTTAGAGCTGTGGCAGCTCGGTGAAGCTGCGTATAATTCAGCGGCGCTTGTGTCAGTTCCATTGGCTAGAGGCTCATTTCAAACAGCATTGGATTGCGTGTAAACATTAACTGTCTGTGTTTCGTCTAAGTAATATCGGATTCTGTTGAAGTCAGGGCACATCTTTTCCGCTGAAAGACGTGGTTCAAATAACTGTTAATAAGCTAGATTGCCTTCAATGACCGGGATTGTGAATTTGTCAAATGTTCGGTCGAAATTGCCCGTCAGTGTATTGACAATGCCGGCGATGTTTGGCAAAGCTGAACTTTGCTCCACGGGCTCTGAGCCTCGTTTGAGCTACATAGGAGCGCCTCGGAGCAGGGTGATAGCTCCGATTAGCGTTTTGGTCCCAAGAGCGATATTGTGTTTGGTCCGCACACCAAGCCATTGGATGGCAACAGCAATGTTCGGCCCCGTAGTTAGTTGACAAACTTCTGGCATTTATCGTTGAATGCGATCGGGTTGACATTTGCTGTTCGACAGGCATGTTAGTCAACATGGACCAATGCCAACTTGTATCATGCTCATACCTTTCAAGTTGATGACGGCCAGTGAAATTAAGCACCTGAATTGAAACAACTTTATGTTCCCTGTTTCCTGATGTCATCCGAGCGTGTTTTTCAAACCCCTGGGCTTCACGTTAAGCTTCCAGTCGTGTGTAAAAATAATAACATGTTACATACTTAACATGTGAAGCGCATGCAGATCTGAACAATGAGTTTGACTCTGACTCTGAACTGTGAACTCTGAGCAAATAAGTTTATTTATCCCCACGAGAAAAATACCGTTGTTTGGACTTCCGATCTATTCGATCTGTATGTCCGACTTGTGGACTTGCAAGGTTAAAGTCTAGCGGGTCCAGTATCCGCGTAATGTATGTATATGCTGCCCTTCTATTGGACCACTGAGTGCTGACACTGCCTGGACAGTCAGTCCACGTAACACGATTATTTAGACACCCCCTTCACGTGTCAATGTACCCACCACCACCGCCACAACCACCACCGAGTCCACCACCACCGCCGCCCGCCGCCCGCCGCCCGCCGCCACCCGCCAAAACCAACACCACGAATCAATCGGCCTGCCGATGCCTCCCCTTACCCGTCCCACTCGTGCCCCGCCCCATCACCGCCGTATCGGTCGCCTGCCTCCTTTGACCCGTCGTTTGCCGGTCTGGCACCTCGTCCCATCTGCATCGCCTCTCTGACCTAGTTACAGCAGCGGCAGCAGCGGGCCAGCTGACGAGCTCCAGTTACAGAGGGGCTGCATGGTGGCGATGGAGGCGGCCATGTGTGGCAGCTCGGAGGAGTCATCATTGCTTGGTCTGGTGGCGGCCGTGTCACATCTAAACATCCGACTCACAGCCTCCGAAACCCGACAAGATCAATACCCAAACCCCTGAACCCACAGCCCCCGAACCCACAACCCCTGAACCCACAGCCCCTGAACCCACAACCCCTGAACCCACAACCTCTGAACCCACAACCCCTGAACCCACAGCTCCTGAACCCACAACCCCTGAACCCACAACCTCTGAAGTTCAGAGGCTCAGTTCCGACTAGGTTCAGAATCTGAACCACAACCTCCTGAGTCATAGCCCACACTTAACGAACCCACAATTACTATCGAACCCTCACTATATCGAACCCAGACCCTCCGAACCCATAGCCGAACAACAGCCGAACCCATATAACAACCTTCGAACAAAGAAGGCGCCATACAGTGAATATACAGTCCAACTTCCTCTCCGGGCGACAGCTGTCGGGTTAAATAAGGCGCCATGCAGTGAATCTACAGTCCAGCATCCTCTCCGGGCGACAGCTGGCGGGTTGTTTTATCTGCGAGCGCCCCGCTCGCAGATAAATCAAAAATGCTAGTAGTCGCTCAAGACTCGTCCACGGCTCAAACGACCATTCCCTCACACCAGGGGAAGACGAGGCCCTTGTGAAGGCATCATCGCTCTTCTTTTCAGGGTGAGAGATGCGGTGTCCCCTCTGATAGCTCCGCTTTGTATGAAAAATGTACCATCACAAAGATGGAAGACAAAAAGGAACCGGAGCCGCTTCGCCGCCGCGCTAAAAAACAACGCGGCTCGCCGCTCCCGTCGCCTGGTTTATGTGAATAGGTTCATCAAAGCGGCAGAGATCGTTTGAGGCGTCGGGCTGGAGTTGTGGGGAGCGGCTTTGTGTGAGGTTCTCGCCGTCAAAAGCTGTGCGCTCTTGTTTGCCGCGTATTTTCTCGTGTAGGGCCCTCCGATGTGATGAGATTAGGTTCGCTGGGTGACCGCAATTTCGACTGGAAATGGTTGATGGCACGCGGCTTTTGGAATTGGGATCCTGGAGGAGCGCTGGTGCTGGTTTAATATATTAATAGGAAGCTTATATGTTCGAATGGGCGCCTGGGACCATCAGATCCAACTCCAAGGAATCGCTATCGCAACGCTTGAAAAATAACTAAAGAGGACCGATTTTGTATGTATTAGTAACCTCAAGTCATAGATAGACCCCCAAAGGCCTCAAGTCATAGATAGACCCCAAAGGATCTATATTACACCTTTATTTTATGAGTGCTACATTCGAAATGGAAACTTCTGCCTGGAGACCAAGACCTTGTCTCGAACATAAACTGCCAGCAACACAGCTTGTTTGTTCCAGAACTTGTAAAATCTCGAGAGATATCCGTATCCCACGGCACCACTGGATTTGATACCGTCCGATTCTGCACAGCATACAGAACTTTTCAGATCTAATCCGTTTCAAGTCTGCCAAAACTTCTCGGAAAAGCTTTTGCAGATGCTTTGACGCAGGGGCGTAGCTTCTCCAGAAAAGCTGGGGGGGGGGCTGAGCTGGGGAAAATCGCTTTAAGTACCATCATAAAAAATACAGATTTCTCCCGGATTTGACCCACTTCCTCGTCCAAGTGTGGGGGGAGCTGAAAGCGAGTTGGAGGGGGGCTGAAGCCCCCCCCAAAACTAAATAGGCAACTACACCCTAATTGAACGACGAAATATCTTGAATTTCCCTTCGCCAGGAACTAGCCTTTATTTCTGCCTGCACACACGGGGATGACCGATTTGTGAACAGGATATCCCACAAGAACCGAGTATGCAATACAATTCCTGGTCCCCTCTCCCCTACTATTTGAAAATCGGTCAAATCTAGGACATTTTTGGCCTCAACAAAAATCGGTCAATATTTGGACAACCAAAATGCCTGCTGTTCGGTATTGGGTTGTTTTTGGTCAGGAAACTTCGGGAAAATGACATCACTAGTATAGTCCCTGGCGTGGCTGTGTTTTGCACGTTATTCAATTAACTGTTTAGCCGATATAGACCAAGAGACAGCAGAATGACGGGAGTATTTTTCTGCATGTGTTATGGCTGCTGTGGTCACGCTTGATCGCTATTGTGTCGATGATCGATCTCGGCTGACACTATCGAAAGATAATCACGATCGTAGCATACAATAGGTATAAGCGTCTATTCAGAGCGAATTACGCACTAAGGCACAAACGCTCAATTCAGCATCAGTGCACCAAACCCGTCCTCCCCCTGACCGCGAGCGAACCTCCCCCTCCCTCCCCACATCTGGGGTCACTGCGTGGTGTAGGAGAACAAAGGCGTCGTGCCGCCACCGCTCTCTCCGACCGAGTTCTCTCATTAGTGTGTAATTAACGGAGACTACTTGTCAGAGACCTCTGGCTCGGCGAGCTCCCACGGCACGCGGGGGGGGGGACACGGCCGAACCGAGGGGATAAAAAGACAGCCACCGGGGTTTTATCAGACCATGCCGGGGTCGATTGGGTTGAATTGAATTGGATACGATTGTATTATAGGATTATATAGGATTATATAGGATTTTGACAGTGACAGTGACAGGATGTGAGCAGTGTGCAAGATTCGTCTATAGTTAAAAGACGATCACTCTCAGCTCGTGTCGGGACAAAACAACTTGTGCTGTAAACACGAATGTCTGGAAGGGTGCGATCAATGCGATATCGAGGCGCACGGTCACCCTTATTGCCTGTGTTTATTACGACCCTTTGTCATCAGCTCTGTAATAACTGAAAGTGAGTTCGGTTATAGGACGACATTGTTTCTCGGTCACTGCGGTGACTCGGTCACTTCTCGGTCACTCGGTCACTGCGCTGATATGAAACAAGTAATGATCGCCTACCAGTCAAGTAGCAGCAGACATGAGACAAAAAGCTGCAGCTCCAGTCGGTGCAGCCACTTTCTCCGGTGGCGGTGGTCTCTGGTGAAGTTTAGAGCAGGTTTACCGCTGTGAAAAGTGAAGTGTAGAGCAGGTTTACCACTGAACGGTCGCCGTGGTGCGGCCAGCTCTTCCGAAACCTGCATTCTGTCACAAGCGGCACCGTGTCTGGATCCGTACCTACGTGATCGTGATCGTGTTTAGCGAGCGGTATGGGCATCGAAAGCGGGGGGAGGGACGCGTCCCCCCAACCACGACAAATAGGGTCGCGTCCCCCCTCAATTTTCGGATTTTAACATCACGCCTATGGGCGTTGCATGATAAAAATCGACTTCAGAATGTCTATACGTCCCCCCAACTCTCGGTTCGTGGCGACGCCCCTGAGAGTGGTTATAGCTAGGTAAACTCGACTAGTGGCTATCACTTAACGGGTGTAGCTTTTACTCAAGTAGAGGCCAAGACAGGGGCAGCATGTCTTTGCAGCATCAGGAATATTGACTCCCGCTCAGGAATATTGAGTGATTTTTATCTGCAAGGATCAAGACCCGAAACTCGCTAGGTGAAATCCACGACACATATTTTCTCTGCAATGGGCGCTGCAACATTTTGCAATGGGCGCAGCATGTCTTGTGCCCTTGGCAACGTCAGGGATGAGGAAGTCATGCTGCGCTGCTCTTCTTGCAAGCTTTTTAAGAAAGTTTGTTTTAAAAAGAAAGAAGTAATCACTAACACGATGACTATGCATCATTTGATATTGGTCTCACACTTGGCAACATCCGCCGACCTATCAAACTTGTCAGAGGATCAAACATGTCATGAGTACTAAGAGATGCAAAAATTTATCCAAAAACAGGAACCGGCACCGCCACCGCCACCGCTCATAAATGAGTAAGACCGACATCTCAAGCCTGGCCAACATCGTGGCAGCACCGCGCCAGGACCATCGGCAAAACAGTCAAATCAGCACGTCGTACTTCATTAATACATGAACGATATTTTAACCCCCGAACTTGTGTTGAGCCCGGCATGAGACCGGCAAGTCTAAGGTCAGACACAGCTTTAGGCCCGCCGGGCCTGAGTTTGTGCCCGGCGCCGGCTCTGTGGTCCTGAAACTTGCATCTCTAATGAGTACTATCCATCTAAACCGAACTGCTACCGCCCAACTCACATGACCCGGCGGACCTCTCTTAGGCCGACTCCCGTGTGTCACCCGTGTGTCCCCAGGCACGTAGCCAGGATTTTTCTCAAGAGGGGACCACGTCGGAAAATCTTATTTTGCTTCTCAGTCATATGCTGCTGATAGGGTCGGGTCGTCAGAGAATCCCATTCTATCTAGTCACCTAGTGGGAATTTATTTTGCTCAGAGGGGTGCATGACCCCCATGCCCCCTGGCTACGTCCCTGGTGTCATCCGTGTGCCACCCGTGTGTCACCTATGTGTCACCCGTGTCGTCTGACCCCTACTCCTGTCGTCGTGTCGCGCGGCGCCCCGGTGCCGATTGCCAGTCACCCCCGGTCGTGACGGAACTGAAGTCACGTGTCCATCACGCTCGTGACGGAGCTGAGGTCACGTGACCGAGCTGAGGCGCCGCCGCTCCAGCTCGCGTCCATGCCGGCGGTTTTGTCTCGAACGCTCCCGTATCTCCGCCCGATCTCAGCGTCCGTCTGTTTTCCCTGGCATCGTATCACCCCGCGGACGGGTGAAGTGCGTGCCATCCGATCACTCCGATGGTGACCTGTTTCTCTAGTGTGCGGCTAGCACCTGGCTAGCACCTCCCTTTCACGCCATGCTCACCGCTCACCCCGATGAACCCGTTAGTTTTCTCACAAAGCCGGCCGGCACGTCCGGGGCCTGGTGGCTCGGTCGGCGCTGGCGCGGGCGGCGCCGTTTGTTGGTGTCGGCGGTACTCTCAAGTGCGTTTGGCCAGGGTTTTTATTGGCGTTGGCGGGTGATGATTGGTGAATGGCTGTGAAATGGAGCCGATTATCCGGTGGGTGTCATGACCCGGCGAACAAACCGCTTGTTCCGCGGGGTCGGAGGTCAGGGACGGCAGATGGCCCGGGGATGGCTCTGGGGCTTTCGCTGACAGGTGGTCATTTTGAGACATTTCCACTGGGATACCAGTGGAAATGTCTCTAAATCACAAGTGAGACTATAGTCTCAAGACTGTGTGTGCGTTCTTACGGTGCTCCAAAGTCCCAAACTACGCCTCTTGTTAAAAATCCTGTTAACTGTTTCCCGGTTACCTTGTAATGATTAATTCCAAAGACGATTGGCAAGCCCTACCACCGAAACTGGTGGCGTTACTTCCAAGTATGGGTCAAAACTTGTCATCGCGATCAATAATCTCAGGTACGTAATCCCCCACTCAGGAATATTGAGTGATTTTTCTCTGCAAGGATCTAAGACCCGAATGATAAGACCCTAGGTGAAATCCACGACATATATTTTCTCTGCAACGGGCGCTGCAACATTTTTTTGTTCTCGCTCGAAAGACAGTAAAAATCTGCACCGACAATGCTGAAAACCCTTCACTTACCATGATATATCTGTATAGATTGTTTGAACTTTAAAAGAAACGATCGCCCGCAGTAGCATTTCGGTTCCCCGGCGAAACATTACTCTGATGAAGGAAAATCTGCGCTGCCAACTGACACGAGGGTACTGCCGCTCGGAGAGGAGGCACACTATCTTTATGATCGACGTCATGTTCAGCTGCTGAATGCATGTGGGACCGAGTCGAGGGGAACTAACTCTGGGCGTGGAATGCGGTTCGTCCGTTAGAGTAGAAAGTAGGTATGTGCAAACAAAGCAAAAAATAGATGACAACGCCTTGAAATGTTCTCAACGATATGTTTTTTGACGATATGAGAAACTGTATTTTGTGGATTTTAATGGTACGTAAAGCGATATTTTTTAGCTCAGCCCCCTCCCCAACCTTTCTGAAGAGGCTACGCCCCTGTAGGGTAGACAATCGTAACGCCGGACTTTGCAGGCTTTTCGCGATGCAGACGGATGCTTACTTACGTACACAATACATAAGTAAATATTTGTATTCTTTTTGCTCCACAATACAAAAGACTCCACTACATCGTCAATAGCATGAACAGTCCGGCGCTAGGACGTGTCCAGGGTTACGGTTGTCTACCCTATCTGCTGCAGAGCGCAGTCGCTTTGTCTTGTTCGGGGTACTACTCGGTACATTTTTCGGCCAACCCGTGCTGTAGTAACCTCGACAGCCTCTGTTTTCACTCGTACAGCGGCGTTTTTCCTTGCCACTTTCGACAGTCTCTCTGACAGACAGTGGCATATGATGGCTGAAGTGTTTTTAGGAATCTCGACCAGATGAGTCGTGGGAGTGGAGTTGTGCAACAATGCCAGGGCCTTGTCTTTGTGTAATTGTCAAGGTTAGAGGACGTTACTCGACCCGTTTGCCGTAATGGAGTTTTAACAATGCCCGAGGTGGTGTTGTACGCTTGATACCCCCAATGCGCTAAAATGCCCCCTGGAAAACCGAGGTGGCGTTGCATTGAGCAGAACAACTTGTAACATGACCTCGTCCCACTCCGCCTCCCCAAATAAAAACAGATTGACAGCCAAGCTTCGGTTGCTCTTGTGCATTCCCAGGAATTACGCTACGTTTTCCATCCACCGAGTTGGGCGAGCTCGGAGACTGTTTTCGGCATTGTTGCCCTGACTGGTTATACGGAGGGGGAGGGGGTCTTGTCTCCACCCGCAGCTCTGCTGTTAATATGTTAATAATTTTTGTTCGGCGTTTTATAGAACTTCGTTGTTTGTGAAGCTTACATTAGATAGAGAAGTTGGAATTTGTTCTTGAACTTGTTCTTTTGAATTTTTGGACTTTGTTCTTGAGCCCACTGCCCGTACACAATACATAAGTAAATATTGGTATCCTTTTTGCTCCATAATAAAAAAGACTCCTGCCTGTGCCTTGCTTTCTTGCCGACTGCTGTTTCTTGCCGAGATAGCTATTGCTCAAGTAAAATCATTTGTTTCCCTGTTGTTGTTGTTGTTTCTTCTCTCGACCGCTTCAGCCGGCAGTTCCTCGTCTCCTGAACGCGCGTTCCCTGTTATAGGATGATTTAGAGTTATTGTTATCGCTTTGTTAGTGCTGTTATTGGAAAGCCATAAATCGCACGATTGGATGCTTCTTCTTCGCTTCGGCACCCAGCTCCTGCGGCTGAAATCGACACACGGGAATGTGAATTTGTCAGCCCGAAAGGGCCGGATTAACCGAAATGGTGCATGATTAAACTAGTAAAGTAGTCTGGCAACCTCGCTTTACACCGTCAGCATTTGCACGCCTTTGTTGAGCGACAACACTGTGATTCTGTGCTGCCGATCTGACTCCGATCGAGGGCGTTGACAGCGGTTTTTAGCCGCACTGAACGCACCAATTAGCGGGTAATGTGGGCGGAGCTGACGAAGGCTGAACAGGTTGCGTAAACGGTGTGACAGCTGATGGAAATATGATGACTCATCCTGATGAGTCAGTGTTACCTGTCTTTCTGCACAATGGTGCGCGGGCACAGAGCTCAGCGCACCGTCGCAGCTTCGTTGCGATTCGGCGTACAGAGGTCTGAGTCTTCTACTAAGACAAACCGCAATACAAACCGAGCAAATATAAACACGAGCAAGGTGGACATCCGACAGCCTGACTCATACGTAGCTTATGAAATATAATGATATGGGCCCCGATGCCGCCATGGCTCTGCCCTGTGCCGTGAGGTTTGATTCTCCGGTGGGGTGCACGGGCACCAGAGCACGGGCTCCGGTGGGGTGCACGGAGATCACACGGGGTGCACGGGCACCCAGTGCACCCGCCTGGTCACGGGCCTGGCCCCGCCTCTAATCGGTGCACCCTCAGCGTGTGAAAGCGAATCGGTTCGGTGTAGGTACCGATGCCCTGCGGGCTGCGGTGGTGCCGGTGCCGACCTGCATTGGAGCAGGAGCTGCTGTAGAGCGCAGAGGGTTCCCACGGTGGAGCGATGTGTCGCCAGGGGCCGGCCGGCAGGCTTCAGTGAAAACTCGCCTGCCTTGGAATGCCCCCGCGGAGGACTGGGCAGCGCCCGTGGGGACCCGCATAGCGTCACGGCAGGGTGTGCTCCGCCTGAAGGGCGATTTTCACCGGCACGGCGAGCGAGATAAGTTACGGTGAGATCAATGTGGCAGCTCTAATGATAGTCTGATGGGGACGCGTCAGGACAGGTCACACGCGAGAGACAAACAGGCTTGGAATAGTCGCTAGATAGGAACAGAAAACCCAGTAGTAATTGCAGTGAACATGTTTAACCAAACATTAACGGACCAAAATGAGTGGCGTCTCCGCAGGCTCACGTTGCACTCCGTGTAGATCAACACCAGGGATGTGTCGGCGATTCAGAGCCATTTCTCCGCCACTTCTCCTATCCCTGTCATCCCTGTCATCCCTGTCATCCCTGCCATCCCTGCCATCCCCCGCCGCTTCTCCGGTCCCCTGTCATCCCTGTCATCCCTGTCATCCCTGTCATCCCTGTCATCCCTGCCATCCCTGCCACTGCAGCGTCAACAGCAAAACACGGCGCCATTGCGCAAGCCTCAGAAGCTGTGTCCCCGGGAGGGGTCACGTATCATGACCTTGAGTGACGCCTCAAGGTCAAGTTGCCTCCAGCAGAGGTCAGTGTCGGAGATGTTTTTGCGCGCGGTCGTCGACCGTCGGCACTCGGCTGTCGGTCTGACGCTGCAATTTGCATGTGCAAATCTGCTGGCGCAAGGGCGTATTTGGTGTAAACGCGCGTGAGCTGGCTCAGTTTTGCAACAGTGTCACGCATGTGTACGTTCGTGTCGGCGGTTTTTCGCCGGTGCTGCTGGTGGGCGGATGTAGATCGCTGAGCGCGTGCGCGGATTCTTTGGCTGGATATGGGGAAAAACAGGCCAAAGTCGCCGTCGGCAATCGGATAAAAAGTGGCCTCGTTCTCGCCAGAACGGAGTCGAAGGACGGCGCTAAACACGGTGTGTTTATGCGCCTGCGAGCAGCGTAACGGCTTGGAGGCTAAGTGGCGGTTTGCTCACACAGTGGGAGACAGATGTGTAAACAAACAGAGGACGGCTGCGCTGGGCTCGGGCGCTGCACCGATGCCCCATCGGCATCGTGCACCAATGCCCTATTGGTGCACGATGACGATGAGCTGTTGTCTTCAGAAATCAGGAGGACTCAAAGGAAACGTTTACGAATCGGCACCGGCAGAAGTGAGGAGCTGATCGCCGAGGCAAGGGTTTGTCAGGAACCCGGAGATAAAGTTGCACGCCTAAGTTGTGATTCTGAACAGTACCTACCTAACGACCTGAATTGTACTGAAGTCATAAAAGCTCGTCACATTCACCGTCGTCCCTCCTAAAGTCACATTTGTCTCCGAACGTCGAACCCGCTCCTCCTGTAACTTGTCGCAGGTACTCCCAGTCCAACACACGCTCCACAAGACGTCCTCGCCGTGCCGACCCCCTGTCTGCAGGGTTTCCTGTGGTGCCCAGTGACAGAGGCCGCCATCCCATCCCATACATCAGCCCCCCGCCTCGGCCTCGGCCGCCACCGGCGAGAGATTCAATTTCGTCCCGTCCCATCCGTCGATTGAATTGACTGGGCGTCCGTCGGGGGCAGGGTGGCAGTCGGGCGCCGCGTGCTGGATCGCTGGGTTGACACTGTGGGCCCGCGTGTGGACACAGCACAGAAGGAGGCTTTTATCGGCAGCAGGCTGGCTGAAGTCGGCCTGAGGGCCCTAACATGACCACGACGGCCGGCCAGCGCCTGCAGTGCGCGTTCCGCCAGATCAGAGGCGGTTTGGGAGCCCTAGCTCGAGTTTCTCAGTCGATTTTGTGTTGCGATGAGGAATGTGGTCATATTCCGTTGTCTTGGGTTTTCCGAATGATCCTTCGTTGTTTGCTGTTTGAATATTTTACTAACACTCACGAGCTTGCAGCTTTATGTTGCGATGTCTTGTGTGTGATGAGCTTTTTCACATGCTACTTTTTCATTCATGAGTAATCGGCATTACATCGGCATTTTATTTCGCATTTACTGACATTCCTAGGTGGTATGTCGCCGGGACAGAACACTCGGCCCCACAGTAGGTGGTACCTGTTGTTATCAATGATTTGTTTACGCAACGGAGTAATTGGACGGAATTTAAACTTAGTTTTCCCATTCTAAAGCGACCGCTTCCAACATCGAAATTCAAGCCGCTCGCGCTGTAAGCCGCTGAGTGTCTTGAAGCCCTGGCCGTATTCAACGGTAATCCTGCCACCAGATGTCATTTTCCTTTCTGTAAACTCTCCTCCCCACCTCCCGCCCTCTCCTCTCCGCCCCTGCTCTCTCCTTTTCCAGCGCTACCTAACTTGACTCTCTGTCCACGTTAACGTGATCCTCTCTGCGCCGTTTATTTAATTAATCACTTTTGCCCTTGGCCACCTTTTTGGATATAAATAGGCCCCCTCCCCTATGTTCCTTTGCACGCCTCAGAATGCACCTCTTCCCACATCTTCTTCTTCCTATTCCTCCTTCTTCCTATTCCTTCATTGTCTTTCGCTCTGATCCTGGACTTGTTCAATGTCTGCCACTAACCCAGCACATGTCGCTTCTTCCGTCGTTGCGTCTTTTCTGCTTTGCCTCTGATCCTATCTCGCCTTTGTGTGCCCACATAAGCATTACGCATTTCCCTCAGTCTTCTTCCTATCTCTTGATGACGTCACTCCACCCGTTCCATCCCATGATAACGTCACTCCGTCTCATGGTGACGTCACTACATCATATGACGTCACTCCGTCTCACGATGACGTCACTGCCCCGTGATGACGTCACTGCATATCATGATGACGTCACTATCCGCCCTACGCTGACGTCACCAGTATGGAGGAGCGTCTCCTTCATGTCGACGCCGTGGCCGCGTGATCGATGCCCGGCTAATGGGTCGGCCATCGATTGCCGGCGGGGTGGTGTGACCATGGGTGTGCCGTGACCCAGATTACCACACGGACCACCACGGAGAGCGACCGGGGTGGGCGGGGGGGGTAGGCAGTTAGGCACTGCATGGTCCGTGACGGCGGCGACGAAGGCTGTGGGAAGAGGTGAGTTGATGGCGCCTGGGTGCCGCCTCACTCGGTAGAGCTCAGGTTGGGCTCGGAATCCGTGGGTCCCGGGTTCGAGTCTTGCTACTGGCGATGTTATTCGGTTTCCCCCGCTTGGCTCGGCGTGACGGGCGTCATTCCGATCGTGTCTTGAAACACTTCCGCAGCGAAGGAAGAGAAACATCCGTTCTGTCCCGCTTCGGATTGCCGGTCCGCTCCGGATTGCCGTTCCGTTCCGCTCCGGATTGCCGTTCCGTTCCGGATTCCCGTTCTGTTGCGGATTTCCGATAATTATGGCACCACAGTGACAGAAAAGGCCAATTTAGGTGAATAGATGCATAGGTACAGTCGAATCCCCCAGATAATTACCAAAACGCACCTTCAGTGAGCTAAAACATGATATCTTCTCTGAACACGACGGTAATCAGTCACTCAGATTGGGAACTGGTCTCGGTCGGCTCCTTTCTTTATTCCACTCTTGGTCGTATTTCATTTTGTTTGTGACAGTAAATGTGGACGAATCCATCACTAAAACTCGGTATCTGCGGTCGTCACCGATAAATTATTGCCACACCGAACGCGTTTGTTTTTCATCAGCTGGCCAAGCCTCCGCTCGCATCAAGCAATCGGAAAACTTGCAAGCTGCTAGAAGTTCTTCTTTCAAACTGGCGCGCTCCCCACCCCCCATTTCCCATCCGCACAACGATCAAGTTGGTGTTTCGCCTAGTGGGTCTATATGTTTTTAAATCTTACTAGAGGTCAAGCTTTCGGGAATATTCTTCCAGGGGGGGGGGGGTTGACGTAGGAGCCACAGATTGCAGAACAGCATCGGCGGACTTAGAAAGGCATCGGGGCAATGTTACAAAACGAATCAAATCGCCGAAAATTCACACATCTGATTTTAAAGAACATTTAACTAACTTTGGATGAGTAAGTTTTATTTTGTTTTTCAAGCACAAGGAAGCTAAGTCTTGTGAATTGCTTGTAACTTTTCGTAAGACTCGGGTATTTGGCTCCCAAACATAATACTTTTTTACATCTCTGGATGCAGTAGTGTCCAATATTCTGGGAATCAAATAGTGTCTAATAGTCCAATAATTTAATGGTGTCCAATAATTTAATGGTGTCCAATAATCTAATAGTGTCGAATAATCCAATAGTGTCAATCGTCATTGTCCAAGCTCTGAAGACTGAAGCTCGCTCATGTGCATGTCGCACTGACATAACCAGCTATTACCTAGGTACTCCGTACCTATTGGTACTTATCTCAGAGGCAGGGCTTACTGCTTACTTAACAAAAATGAATTTTTCGAAACTTGAGCAAGTAGAAGCCATAAGTACCTACTATGCGGTTCGAATCTGCATTGCACCGCTCTGCCAGGGCTGTCACATGCTTTACAACTTCAGAACAGCCTCGAGGCAATATCCTGCTAACATTCTGGAAGCATTTGGCAACCATCTGGCCAACACAACTGCTCCGACGACAGTTTCTGCTCCGGTTCGCGGGAGAAACGAGGCGGTGTTCGCCGCTTATGACGTCATTCAGGGCTACTTATGACGTCACTGAGCGGTGTTCGTGACGTCACAGATCGATGTTCGAGGGTCTGCGTGCGCGAGGTAGCCGGGAGCGTGAACAGTTATGTTGCCAGCCTGTGTTAACTCATGTCGCTGCGCTAGGTGCTTTGACTAGAAAACCAGCCAGCCCTGTTGGCCATTCTGATATCTTCTGCAAATAAACGGAACCAAATGTCAACAACAGGCAACCCAATGGCAACATATGATTGGAAACGGTTTTATTGACATTCAGCTAAAATTATACAACAATACATTAGTTTGCTTTTGCAGTTTGCACTAGTTACCTATATATACAAATATGCATATGGTAGAAATTCTTAAAACAGGGATGTCCTTTTCAAGAAAAAACAATACAGCCAGCTGCTGGAAGGCGTAACGACTTACATAACGCTCAGTTTACGAGTACAATTATGATCGCAAAAACCGCTCATCGTTTCGCGGCTGACAAAAAGCCTTTCCGTGCTATGGCTGGTGAGCGGTACGGTAAGCGCTCCGCTCCTCTCGGCACCTGGCAGGCTGGGCGGTACGGTAAGCGCTCCTCTCGGCACCTGGCAGGCTGGCTTTGTACGGTAAGCGCTCCTCTCGGCACCTGGCAGGCTGGCTCTGTTGATTCAGAATTCAGATGGGGTTCGTGTGTGAGCTGTCTGTCCACCTCAGGTATAGTGGGGCGGGCAGGCCGACAGGCGGACAGGCAGGCGGGCAGGGCAGGAGGTGTTGTGGTCTGGAGTCGGAGGAATGCGGCCGGCGGGGTGTTAATTGAATTCCGAGCGATGCGCGCGGCGCACGGCACCCGTACGTTCTCCGAGCCTCTGTTCCTGCCGCAGGTTCACTCAGTCGGCGTGGTTCGTACCGTGTGTTTGTTTGCATTGATTAGCATGTGTTAACGGGTTGGAGACTGTCGGCGCCGGCTTGCGGGTGGCCGGTGGGGCGATGTTCCAGAATGAAAAGCTGTCACTCTGTGAGTAGCTGTGTTCTAAGTAAATAGCTGTCTAGCTAGCTGCTGACCACCGCAGGTGTGGGTATATAGTGCTGACCACCGTATCCCTGTCCCTGCAGGTGTGGGTACAGTGCTAACCACCGTATCCCTGTCCCTGCAGGTGTGGGTATAGTGCTCATCACCGTCTCGGGCATCGCCTGGCGGCTGACGTCTCGGGACTCCCCGTCCTGTCGCGTGATGCTCGGGCTGGCGAGGCAGCAGGAGGAAACGGACTCGCGTCGCTTCATGCACCGCGTAGTGCCCGCTTATGGCCGGCCGCACCACCCCTACGCAGGTCAGTGTCAAGGACGGTGGAGGCCTCGGGACGGGTCCTTTTTTCTCTCTTGAATGTTTAACTCTAAAAAATTGGGAAAGCGATAAAAATACACAAACTGGCCTTGGGTCAGGTATGGGTAGGGGCATGATTATGTAATGTCATTAATTTGGATGTCCTAATCAGGGCACTAGAATACTGGGTACTCCAAAGTTTTTCTTTAGTATACACTAGAAATATAACTATAAAGACTAAAAACCATACCAAAAAGTGAAGGTCACAACCAGAATACCTTGGTCACAACCAGATCTGGAATAATATACCAGAATATGGCTGCGTCTTTTCTCGGCGTGTATGGCGCTTTTGTTTCGATCGTCAACCTCATATATCAGCGTATGGGTTAAGCAGTGCCGCTGCGACCCCATTGGTCGAGTTGTCTAATGACGGCGGCCATGTTGGTACTCACAAAAGCAGTCGGCGGCCGACCCGATCGCATACTTTGGCTTAAGATAATTTTAGAACGGCGTTTGATTTGGGCCTTGACATTTTTGATCCCGGACAATCGAAATAATAACCGTTTCAACTATAATTTCCTATAAATTCGAACTTTTATATGTTTTCGTTTGGAAGAAAGTCCTACGAAAACTTGGGCTTGAAAAGTGGCCATTTTACATGGTATACCCTATGGCCGCAGAGGGGAGAAGTCACAGACCCATGGCTACCAACTGGGACCTTGGACCCCCCCCCCGGTCCTAATTGGGTTTGTGATAAGTCACTATGCTTGACAAAAAGATGCATTGTTCAGATTACAAAATCTCAGATAATCTTTCTTTAAAAAAATTAGAAGCGTTGTTCCTTTTCAAGCTCAAAAAATTTTGGTGTTGATATTTGTTCAAGCTTTATATTGGTTTGTTTTGGATCGCCAGGGTACGGGTGGAAATGTTCTATAGCGACCCATCTCCCCATTGTGCGACCCCGTCCGCACCTATACACCAGAAATTGACACTCGTGATGACACTTAAGAAATATGCCATGACTAAAGTCCAGCCATGCGTGCGGTTTTTAAACCATCTTCCGAGCCATTTTTCTACTTTGTGTATTTATACGGTAGTGGCTCTGGCAGCGTGTGGGCCTTGAAAGACACACGTGTTTTTCTTACGCCGTTTAGACGCACTTAAATATGGTGAAGCTTTTACTACTCGCAGTCTTCTTGAACAAAGCTGTTTTTGTTCCTGAATTGTTCATATATTTAATGGTGTTATTTTTTTGTGTCAATTCCGTTATATTTAGGTGTTGCTTCGGTTATTTTTGTATGACGAGACTTTATTTTTGGAACAACTTTACATTGTTCCTATTTGCCGACCGTAGGTCTTCAGCGAGGTCACTCCGCTTGATCATTAAGGTCTTGAAATTGGAAACTCCAATGGCCTTCCTTTCGTTACGACTGACAAAATCTGGTTTTTGAATTTATGAGTCTGCCCCAAAATAGGAGTGAAATTAACAGAAACGGAAAGCTTTAGAAGGGCCAATATGGCATTGCTATTGCTAAAGTTTTTGGAATGCTATAATAGTTTGTGTCAAAACCCGGTCGCAAAAGACTGGGAAACAGTTCCCTATTTGCGTTTTTTGCAAGGGCTTTGCGAAATCGCAGTTTGCGATTATATATACGAATGTGTGAATAAGGTAAGACCATATATGGCTAGAAAAATGTTCACACTTCCCTTAAAACAATTTCCCACAGTCGTAACAACGACAGCATAATCACCAGCGCGCTTCAACCTAAGGGGGTCGCTAATCGGAACATTTTCCCCTAGATGTGTCCCCAGTCCGTTTCACTCGGGATTCCTGCCGGTATGAGGAGGAAAATATGCATGTCTGTGATTGACTGTTGAGACCAGCGATCGCCCTGGGAATCTGCGCGCTCCGCAGCCCGCAGACGCGACCATAGCCGATGCATCCGTCCAGACGAATTTACCATGTAACTACGCCCGGATTAGACACTGTCATCTGTTGTCCAGAGTTCCGCACTGTAGCTTCCCGTCTCCACCGCCAGTGTGACTGACAGCGCCATCTATTGCAGCGATGGTGTACCCCGAGTTCCAGTTCCGGCCGCCGCCGCCCAGCTACCACGCGTCGATGCAGGCGTACCGGCTAGGCTTGCTGCTGGACCGCCACAACGCGGCGGCTGCCGGCCACGGGGCGGGCGGCGCTGTCACCGCCCCCGTCCTACCGACCCGGCACCGGCACACTCAGGTGAGGGGAACATGTGTGTCATGTGGGGAACACTCAGTGGTGGAACCAGAGGGGGTGGGGGGCTCGGAGGGATCCAATAGCCCAAGGGGGCCTCATAGCCGATCGAAGTAACTAGAAATTAATTCACTCCATTTTCAAACAAATTGCAAGTGCATTTGCCCACTCAGACCTCCAGAGGGTCCATTCTGGTTCGAAGAGGGCCAATTCTGGTTTGCATAGTCCCATTTTGGTATGTGAAACGCATATTTTTCATTAAAGGGTCCATTCTGGCCTACATCTGAAGGCCTGGGGCGCCCACTTTGCTAGGCGGCCCCTCCTTGAGGGAATCCTGTATCTGCCACTACTCGCGTTGGCGTCATCAGCAGCTGCATTGGTTATGATAATATTAAGCGTTGGTTGCTACTCTGAAGAAGCCATACCTACAGGAGAACATAAGGATTTATTGGATATTTTCCTAGTGACAAGATGTCAGTACAGGCTTGAAGTCGAAGGAGCATTCAGGTGGCGACTGAAATCGATCAGTCAGGCAGTCATTCAGTCTGCAGTCTCAGTCTGTCGTTGATAGTGGCCCGACTGAGTGAGGAGTCACCAGCCAGCTGCGGCTCTGGTCGCTGGTGTACGGGATACGGCGTGTTTAGCCGCCGGGCGCGAAGTCTGACGTCTTTACCTCTCAGTGGTTGTGAAGGCTATGTCGCGTGTTGGAAATAAAAATGTCCAACAATTTCCAACAATACTTGTAAATATGCACGTTTCCGAATACTGATACTTCTTGTACGTTCGATTTTACATTTAACATTCTTGATGAAACATCCAGTAGGTTGACTTTGACCTGTGAGCTGACCTTGACCATTTAGCTGACTTTGACCTCTAGGCTGACTTTGACCGCTGAGGCGACCTTGAACTGTACGTGACCTGTGAGCTGACCGTGACCTCTGATCTGACCGTAACCTCTGATCTGACCGTGACTTCTGATCTGACCGTGACCTGTGATCTGACCGTGACCTCTGATCTGACCGTAACCTGTGAGCTGACCGTGACTTCTGATCTGACCGTGACCCGTGAGCTGACCTTGACCTGGTTTTCTCCGGCAGGCCCGGTATGAACACGTTGTCTCGCCACTCTGAGTACAGCCACCCACCGAGCTACCACTCCCGCCAGTCCTCGGCCAACCCGCAGCCGGCGCAGGAGCCAGTCGTATGCCACAGCCGCAACCCCAGCGTCCTCTCGTTTCTCTCGCACGAATCGCTAGTGTTCGGCGCGCCGCTAGATGGCATTGCCAGCACAGACGGCGTCAACGTTATTTCGGTGCTACAAACGGGCAGTCTCGAGGACGGGAAACGCAAGCGGCGGCGGGAGAAGCGCGAGCGGGAGAGCAAAGAGGGCCGCCTCGAGGAGGACGTGAAGCGTGAGGACAATCTGGTGACGATCGTGCAGACGGACGGCGGTCACGTGATCGATGAGGCCCCGCCGCCGGCCGACGACACGGGCGGTCACGTGATCGGCGGCGAGTGTCAGGTGACCCGCTCCAACAGTGTGGTGGTGACGGTGAGCGGCGCAGTGGAACGCTCGGCGCAGACGCCCACCTCCGACGGCGAGGTGGAGATTGTGGCGCATCTCTAGCCAGTGACGTCGCCGTGTGACGTCAGAGGCTGGTCAGCCCCGTCACGCGAGTGCCATTGTGCAGGGCGCCGTCGGAGACGCCGGGAAGTGATGCGAGGCTCCGCGATCGGGCTGACACCTATCGGCGCCATCGGGTACTGCCGTCGCGCAGAGTGGGCCTGCCCCCCGAGCGGCGGCGCCATCGAAGTGATCCGTCCTTCCGCGCAGTTCCCCAGTCGACGTGCTGAGTTGTGCTGAGTTTCCGCCGCACGGTATCCGCTCTCCGGCTGTGTGAGGGAACTCGTGCGCATGCGCACAGCTGAGTCGGCAGAGGTCGCCATGGTAACCGGCCGCTGGGGGCCCGCTGCCGGAAACTCCGTGCGCCTTCACCCACCGCTATGTTCTGTATCGATCGTCTGTATATGCCGTATTTATCGGGTTAACAGCGGCGGGGAATTTTCCTATCGTTGGAGAGAAATCCCTTCACTCTCGGGAGGTCTCGGGAATCACTCTCGGGGATCTCCGCCGTCGGGGAATTTAACGAAAGGGACTCCGTGCTGCTGGGCCCGCCGGCGTTGTAGCGCCCCGGGGTTTTCCTGAACCCGTGGTTTATGTATCGTCTCACCGCCAGAATATATGCCCTCTGGCAGCAATAGCTGCCTGCGATCGTATGCCGTGTAGAACTATTGCATTCGTGGGCGAGTACGGTGCGATACGATACGAGACGGGTTTGTGTAACACACCAGCGGTTAGTGTGCCGTTTGTCCGCCTGGCGGCGCCACGGTCGCCCTGCGGCATGCTGGCCGTGACGCCGCACACGTGTGCATGCGCGAATCACGCCGTATCGGCGGGTGTGTGTCGTCTGCGTTCGTGATCCATGTGAACCGTGTGATTTGTCTGACCGACGTGTGACATGTGAAGTGTGAGTGACTCAGATATGTACGAAGTCGTCGGAACACGTATCACGCCTTTCATATCATCATCAGCTGCCGCTGGCTGCCTTGTATAGTCATCAGGTTAAGCATGTCGTCGAACCAATACATATTTTTCAAAACGTGACGCCCGGTGTCTGCACGTGAATAGCGGATTTCTGTGGTGAATTCCAGGTCATGTGGTCTGTGGGTGTCCTGACATCAAAAACATGAAATATATAAGCAGAGAAATCTGCAAACGAGACAGCTAATAAAATGAAGCAACACGAAGATGTAACGTAATATATATTTCAACAAAAATACATTTTTGTAGACATCATCTTTCTTACATAAGCGAGCAAACAATCACCCTAGTAGCACATAACGTCACAACGTCATGTCGACGTTGACGACATCATGACAACGTTCATACGACGTAATTACGTCGTGAAAACGTTACGACGTCGTGAAAGTTGCGTGTGCTACTAGGCCAGTGGCCTCATTGGCTATACAAACGCTCCTTTCCAATTCCAACGATGCCAGCAGTTTCGGCCTGCTCGCCTACGCCGCCTACTTCAGGCCGGCCTATAAGCAAGCACAGAGCGCACTGGGCAAGAGGGAAACACGTGCTGACTCGCGACAAGCCACACGGCATTAGGCAAAGGACAGACCATTTTTACATCCCCACACACATATGATTCACACGAACAGACGGTCTCCTTGGCCATGGTTACAAGACAACTGACGAAGCATCAGCAATAAGCAGCTTATCTAACTAGGCAGATCACTGATCAGTGATCCACACCCACATTTACCATAGCTCGACGAGCAAGACTTGGCTCGGACTATCACAAAGTGAGACGCTGGATTTAACGCAAGGTGGAGAGAACTGTAGTCAGGACACGGACGTGTGTTTATGTGTGTGTTGTGTGTTGTTTTTGATGTGTCTGTGGTGCTTTGTGTTGTCCTGTGTCTGTGTCTGTGGTCTGTGGCTGTGTCTGATGTCTGTGTCTGTGTCTGTGCTGTGTCTGTGTCTGGTCTGCGGCTGTGTCTGTGTCTGTGTCTGTGTCTGTGTATGTGTCGCTGTGTCGTGTCTGTGGCTGTGGCTGTGGCTGTGGCTGATGCGTGGCTGTGGCTGTGGCTGTGTCATGTTGATCAGTGATACACCAACTGACAACACCAGCAGAGGCTTCAAAGCAGATATTAACTATTTTCAAAATCACATCACCAAGAGCTCCGCAATGTTCTAAAAATCGGGGGGGGGGAGGAATAGAGGCATTCTGAATACGATTATTTCCATGCAACGCCCATAGGTGTAATGTTAAAGTGAAAACATGTACAGTCCCTCCCCCCCCCCCTGTGCGAGCCCTGCAGTAACACATGGAAGTGCACCGACCAATCAAATGCAACCTGCATTACGATGTACAAACGACCCACCCAATGTCCTAGATCTATGGTATATGAATTTAATGAAATATGGATCCAAACGCCCAGTAGGTAGTTACATGCTTCATGACATATCTGCAATGTACAATTTCGTGGCACAATGTATATACGTATATCGGATATGTTTCATAACAGGCCATGGCAATTGTGAGGGATAGACCGCTGCTGCCGCATATGTCGAGCGCTATTTAGAGCGGTGTTGTTCACTAGCGGATCCAGGGGGCGGCAGGGGCATTAGCCCCCTCCATATTGCCTAAAATTGACGAAATTTGACATATTGTCCACTGTAGAGAGAAATCTAATAAACTTTTACGAAGGCATATTTGTCTTAAACCCTTCAGTAAGGTACAAGGAAACCAAATCCGATGAGTTTTTCGAATTTGATGAAACTTTTTTTTTAATTTAGCCCCCCATGCCCAGGTTCTGGATGCGCCAGTGGTGTTGTTTGAGATTGTACAGCATTATGCTGCTGATGACATTGTTTGTAATTTTACCTTTGCGTCGAGGTGGTAGACACCTACTTACCGCATCTGTTCTGTTTATATCTTTAAATGGATTTAATATGCATTATTCACTTAACGTGTGAGACAATAGCTGTAGAAACAGGGGGAGGGGAGGGTGCCATAGCCCCCTCGCTTTTCGGCTAAATTGTTTTTCTTTTGCTTGGTGATAAACGTTTTTGATGACAAAAGGTTCGCCAAGACGAGAAGAGCCCAAATATGCAAAGGAATATTCCATAGGGAAATTGGGTTTCTGATTTCTCTCAAAACGAGATCAAAGTTACACTGCCCCCCCCCCCATACACACACTTTTCGTGATGTTACTACCTTCCTGTGTGAGACATCAAATAGATTACAAAAATATGTATCGTATCATGATTATATGCACACTTATCACCCCTTATGCTTTTGCAAATATTGTAAATTACCCTGGCGGGTTTTCATGAATAGTTTGAAGCTAAAATAGCAAGTGGGTATCTGTCAATAAAGGAATGGGGTCTCCACGACAAAAGCGGGTAGTCAGGATCTCAAGAACTGGCCGCCCTACTCGTGCAGCAGAGTTTTGATGGCAATCCAAGACAGACAAGACAGCCGGCTTCTATAGACTATTATGATCGCTTCAAACCCAAAACTTAAGTTACAGAAATGTGAATACCACTGAAATAAATGCTATCAATGTATTGCTCGGTTCTTAGCTTGCTCTTAGGAGCATCCTCGACCAGAAGACGCCTCAGATCCCAGAAGGCATGATCAACTTCGTCTTTTTTTAAATAACAACTCCCATACCGCATACATACGCACCAAGCCATCTGGACAGTCAGTCGACACCGTTTCTGGTCTTCTGTCGTCACAGTAATGACGTCAGTCAGATAGTTCTTGTTACCAGAGCATGGCAATGTGAGCGACTGAGAGTAGTTCAGGACGACAGGCGTCCCGCCGGGCAGAGAGAACACACGGAACTGCTCATCTGGCAGCAGTGTCACCAGCTTGGGACCGACTACACCACGACTATTACAATCAATGTGGTTCTCAACTATCGCGTACAAGCGGTCAGGTAACCAGAACGTCACAACCCGGGTCTTGTCACGCTGTGACGTACCGGTCCCCGTTTTTTGCTTGTACTCGGCCAACAGTCTCTCCGCGTCGGACGGCAGCTCCTTGCTCCAGAGCCGTTCTTCCGCCGTCAGCAGGTATGGCTTGCCCATCTCAGCACGCACCTTACCTGTCACTGTATTCTGCACGTACACACCCCTCGTTGGGGCCGAGCATGATGGCGCTGCGTCGTCCCAACACGTCAGTCTTGACAGGAGGCACGACCGCTGCCGGTCCCCGCACCGTCCAGCGGTCGCCCAGACTGCGCGACACCGCCGGTGTCACCGTCTCGTCTGTGAAGGACTCTCGAGCGACGAGGTCAAGGCCTTCGTTTGCCTGAAGGAAACATATGTCGCGGACCCCGTCCTGAAGAACTTCTCCTGGTTGCAGAAAGAATGACTGCGGGCCCTGCAGAATCTTGTGCTGTGGCTTGTCGTCCCACTCATCTCCTGCCTTGCGTTGTGTGCCCTCATTGTCCGTGGTGTCCCGGACGGCGCGCAGTCGGAGAGCCTGTCCACCAAACACCACAAGCAGCGGCTGCACACTGCAGGCCAGCGTCTCACCCGGGTAGAGCGGGAACGGCGGTTGGTGCAGGCGCACCTCTCTCTCGCCGTGTCGAAGGCACGCCTGGCCGAGGTCATCGAACGCCACGAGACCATCGGTTCGCACCACTGGGCTCTCGACGATGCAGTGATGCGCCGACGGCACGACAACCATCGGTTGCGGCCCGAGAGTCACCCTGTGGGGACACCACCGGAGACAGGAGGGTCAGCAGAGCAGGAGGGACAACCACCGACTGTGGTCCGAGAGTCACCCTGTTTGGAACACCACCGGAGACAGGAGGGTCAGCAGAGTTGGAGCACCCATCAGCACCCATCGGCATCAGCACCCATCGGCTGTGGTCCGAGAGTCACCCTGTTTGGAACACCACCGGAGACAGGAGGGTCAGCAGAGAAACAGAAGTCCCCACATTTATCAGCCTACACATCGGGTGGGTACAGGTTAACACAATTATATTGTCAGATCATTGTCAGATCATTGCAATAAGTGTTCATTTATTACTTACATTTAAGATAAAGCCAATGGTAATTTATCTTTATAGGTACTATGAAAGTAGTGTCCTAAAATTCAAATTTTTGTTTTGGTGCTGTCAGAGTGGAAGTTTTTAGCAAAAATAAATCATGAGAGTAGAAAGTTAAGTAGGAAATGTAAAATGGTACACCGTACAAATGATTTCCTTTAATATGAAAAGCAGTATTTTTGTTTTAATCCATTACAATTTATTTAAATTATTATTAGGTCAATATTTATGTTTGAATCAATATCACAATTCAGAATTTGGGAGTTGAAATGTCAATCTTCAAATGGAGTGAGATTGTAAAATTATTCACACTTGGGTGTCATTTCACAACCAAATCAACATTTTTTTTTTTGGAAATGAAAGTTTAAACTTTTATTCACAGCCAGATCATATTTACTATTCAGTATTGAAATCAAATCACACAATCTTGTGTCGTGTAAATATCTGATGCATGTTAAGCTTACTTGAAATGGAGCTTCACAATTCATACTTCATCCAAGAACTGCTTAGGTAATTATTGCACAAGCGACCAGTCATAGCATAGTTTTGCTACCTGACACTCTCATCCAGCGAATAACTTCACCTGGCGGCTCTGCCACCTACTACAAGTTGGGGAGTGAGCGTCAGCCCTGCCACCTGGCGGCTCTGCCACCTACTACAAGTTGGGGAGTGAGTGTCAGCCCTGCCACCTATACTACAAGTTGGGGAGTGAGCGTCAGCCCTGCCACCTGGCGGCTCTGCCACCTACTACAAGTTGGGGAGTGAGTGTCAGCCCTGCCACCTACTACAAGTTGGGGAGTGAGCGTCAGCCCTGCCACCTGGCGGCTCTGCCACCTACTACAAGTTGGAAGTGAGTGGTCAGGCCCTGCCACCTTACTACAAAGTTGGGGAGTGAGCGTCAGCCCTGCACCTGGCGGCTCCTGCCACCTACTACAAGAGTTGGGGAGTGAGCGTCAGCGTTCTGAAGGTGATCCTTTCCATGCAACGCACATGGTCATTTTAAATCCGAAAACATTTTGGGATGCCCCGGCCCCAGCCAGTGGCGTACCCAGGATTCGCTTCAGGGGGCAAAATTTCGGTCGGGGGGCACAAGGTTACCCCACTAAAAAAATAATTTGATTTGGTCCCCTATATTTCTACAGGGGCATATTTTCAACCTTTTATTCGAAAAAAAAATAAAAAAACATTACTTTTCAGGGGACCGTAGGTACATCCCCCCAAAAAACTCGCCGTATTTTGCCAGGCCGGCGAAATACGGCGAAATTGTGTGAGAGCATCGTGGGCGCAGGCCCTATTTCGTGCACTGAGACACTAGCAGGGGGCACAGGGTGCATGTGCCCCCCAATGGACCGACTTTTTCACTAAAAAATGGTCGGCGACGCTCCTTTTTGCGACTTTAGGGGGACCCTGCAAAATATAGTGGCCTAAATCAGGGATATTTTTATATTAGCGCCATTTTTCGGGGGGCCTTTGCTGAGGAGGGCCCCTTGGAATTATGTGCCCTCCTTGTCGAAGGTCTGGGCGCGATATAGCCTTCGTTGTTGGCGCGCCCATAAAAACCAATCATCATCATCATGTCGAAGGTCTGGCCGCGTCTCTGGCCGCACTAGCCAATTGTGTGAGGTCCAGTTGATGCTCCAAAGGCCTTGGTTACTCTGCATCCATGAAATCCCAAAGTCGCCTGAGCAGGGGCGTCGCCGACGGGGGGGTCGGGGGGTCGCGAACCACTCCCCAACTTTATGATTTGAAACCGGCGGGGGTTGACCCCACCGTACACCTTTGGATGGCGATCGACTCCACACCCCACGCAACTTGTATGGGCGGAAAGCTGATTCCCAGTTTATCATGTAGGTATTTCCCAATTAAAATAAGTATTTAAATAATACTACAAATACGAACATGGAAATGGGTCAGTCATTTTACGGATGATCTTTTTTTTCGTTTTCCCTTCGAAAGTGTACACAACCCCGCTCCGAAAGGAAAAACGAAAGGAAATATCATCCGTAACATGTTGCTAATGCCCGTAGCACTAAAAATGGCGACATAAGTGGGGAAGCACTAACGCTTGTGAAGTACACGGTCATTAATCAATATATATACAATATACATATACTTAACATTTGGAGTTCGTCAAAGCTTGCCGGTCCTAGAATGATTTAGGAATCATGGACATCTCATACCAGTAGAGTCCTTCAGGGGACAAATTTTTAGTCCCCAACCCGTTCCAGCCCATTCAGCCACACCAAAACCCGTTCCAACCCGCATTTATACTTGATAGGGCTCCCATTCCCACTTATTTCAGTATATGTTACTGTTTTTAGTGGTACCAAATTATATGGTCTGTCCCATACACGTTCCA
>VOPJ01009324.1:0-13940 GCA_014673585.1 Semibalanus balanoides
AAACTCGAAGCCTCGATCCGCCACTGTGCGACAGTCACCAGTTGATGACTGCAGCAGGGTATTGGCCATGGCTTGGGTTGTGCTGCTTTATAGGTACTGTGCTATGTACAACTTGCCACAAAAGACGCGAAGGGTTTTTTGGTGTGTTCGTTGTGAATATGGTGTGTGCTGCTTGCTGTGCTCGACTGCTATGTACAACTTGATACCTACAAAAGAAGTGTAGGGTTTATGTTGTGCTGTGTTGTGGGTGTTGCGCTGTGCTGTGTGCATTGTCGTATGTTGTTATGTGCTGTGTGCATTGTCGTATGTTGTTATGTGCTGTGTGCATTGTGGTATGTTGTTATGTGTCGTTTGCCATGCCGTTGTGCACGAGTGCTGACTGCTGAGTGTTTTGCCTGTGTTGTGTCTGTGTGCTTCATTATGCTGCATGTTTTGTAATGTGCGCTTTGGTGCGATGTGCGTCATGCTGTGTGCTGCGCTGTGCTGTCACGCTGTGCTGTTTCCTGTGCTGTGCTGTGTTGTGTTGTTTACTCAGCTGCGTATTGTGTGTATGTGTGTGTGTGTGTGTGTGTGTGTGTGTTTTGCTATGCTGTGTTGTGTTGTTTACTCAGCTGCGTATTGTGTGTGTGGGTGTGGGTGTGGGTGTTATGCTATGCTGTTTATCACGTTGTTTCCTTCTTGTGCGCCCTGACTGTGCGTTGCGTCTCGTGCGTCGCTGCCCTTTTTCTGAGCTGTGTTCATTAACGTCGTGTGTCAGCCGTGTGTCAGTCATGTGTCAGTCATGTGTCAGTCATGTATCAGTCATGTGTCAGTCGTGTATCAGTCATGTGTCAGTCGTGTGTCAGTCATGTGTCAGTCGTGTGTCAGTCGTGTCTTAGTTGTGCCTCAGTCGTCACTGTGAACCACAGTCAGCTGTGCACTGACTGTGTATACCGGCTGCTTTCTGCCCGTGTTGCGATATAAAACAGTGTGGCCGTGTAGACGCATTATAGGCCGTGTAGACGGGGGGACGTACGGCGGTGGACGACGACGTTGGCTGCTGGGCCGCACCCGTACCGTTGTCAGGCCGTTGTAGCGAACTCAGGCTGGGCGCGCGGCTGCCTCGCGAGCTGTGTGAGCCGCGTAGCTGCTCCACCGGCGACTTGATGAGCGAGCCCTTCAGGAACGAGGCGTTCATGAGGCGCGGGTTGGCCGAGTTCAGGATGGTGCGCGTCGGTCCGAACTGCGCCCTGGCGGTGGAGAAGGTAAATTACAGTCAGCAGGGCAGCGCATACCACAGAAGGGGACAACACACCTGACACTCATCAGGTCGGTTGGAATAAACTTCACACCAACCCGGTCAGTTGGAATAACATCATATCCACTCGGATAGAAGGGTCGGTCAGTCGGTGGGAACTCACTTCAAACCTACCTGGGCCTTGTTCACGGTCCCCTGCGGTTCGGCGGTCACCAGCAGGCTCTAAGGCCCGCCTCTTTGATCATGCGTCATCAAGGCAGGCGTCTTATGAAAGTAATGCCGCGATGCGCCACTTTATGTGATATTTCATGCCGCGGTCGCTGTGGTCGCTCCGTACCAAACGCCCGAACCGCAGCGAACCGCAGCCGTGTGACGTCAAATCTTTCGCCCCATCTTCACTTTCCGTTATCCCCTCCCCCTGCTGCCGACCCCTGCTGACCGCCGAACCGCAGCCAACCGCAGGGCTCATGAACATGCCTTTGGTCAGCAGGGGACACGCCTCACGCTCAAATGGTGAGAGGACTTAAAGGGAAACAATTTCAATAAATCAAATTGCTTATGAGTTTTGATAGTTGGGATTTGTGGTTTATAGCGCTGCTATTGCCAGCAGAGGATGTACGACGCCCGCATGAATATACGTGAATCTCATTTCAGTAAAAGGGTCCTTTTAGCCAGCGTGAAATCCGAGTCGATTTCCTGATGCCGTAATTCGCCTTACCACGATTCATGGCTCTATAATTACCGCGTTGATAACCCACTCAGCCTCGCGCATGGCTGGAGAGTGGCCATTACTCCACATCCGTGACTGTAATCGACGACTGGAGGTTTTGACACGGCAGGTCAGACTGATGCGGGCTGTGACAGGTCGGGGTGGGTCGCGCTGTCACGGCAGACCGGTGGTGACAGACAGCCGCCGCTCGAGCTGTCGGCCGCAGCCAATCGTGGCGCTTCAGAAACCAATCGTGGCGCTCCAGAGACCAATCGTGGCGCTCCAGAGACCAATAGTGGCGCTCCGGTGTCTGATGGACGGGGCACGCCGCCTGCACAGGACAGACCGACACATTCGGCGGAAACACACGGGCTGAGGCCAGAACAGACAGGGCACGCCTGGCGGTATTAACTGCGGCATCCGGGGGGGGGCATCAGGGGTAAATGCACCCAAAAACGCCTGAAATCGGCGCAAATTTACATATTTCCTGATGTAGAAGAACATCTACGCAACTTTTACCAGGGAAAGTGTATTTTAAAACATCCAGTAATGCATAAGGGAGCGGAATCCGATGAGTTCTTGGAATTTTGTGGATTTTTCAGGGGCGTGATGCCCCCCCAAAAAAACACGACACAAACTGCCGTTCTAGATCCGCCAGTGGCGGTATCTAGCACACAGGGGGGCGGGATACGAGAGGAGAAGCGGCTGGTTGGTGTTAATGTTAGGTGTTAGGAAGACAATCTGCAAGGACCCATTCAGTTACACCCGTGCACTCATAGCTAATCGAATTACCTACAGGCGCATATTGAAATCAGTTTCCATTCGCGACGAACGCCCAGACGTTATTTTGTAGAAGGACATGGGCAAAAGATAGGTCAAAAACAGTCATTTATTCGCAAGTGACCACATTTCTGTTGTTTAAAAGTTCGACATGGCGTGCACTTTTCTTTGGCCTGAGCGCCACATGCCATGGCCAATCACAGCCACCAGCCAGCCACACAGCCCACAGCCAGCCACAGCCAGCCACGAGCCCAGCCACAGCCATCCACAGCCAGCCACAGCCAGCCACAGCCGTCAGCCATCCAAATGTCAATGGCTGGCCGTTGTCCAGCCATGATGATTTTGTAATATCATGTTTTAATGTTTAAATTTGAGTCTACTGTTATGGCAAGACATGCCAAAGGCTCTGTATAGACCATGATTGGTTGTGCCAAGATTTATGAAAAACAGGTAGACTATGCAGCCACAGCCAAGCCACAGTCATGTCTAGAGATTTTCAGTCCGGCCCGCCCCATTAGCCATGGGGTTCGGCTGGCCCATGGGGATAAGCCGCCTCATATATGATCTAGTTGTTATCACGAAAACCGGTAGTACTAATCTGGTCACGAGTTCTTTGGACAATGATTCGCCTTTTTATTATACTCAGGTATAGAGTTTCCTCTCCCCTTCCAGATAAATATATTCATGCCACAGGGGTGTCGCCGGACCTCGCGGACTGGGGGCTGCCCCCTCCCCCCCCCCCCAGATCGCTCAGTCATCCCAGATTTGCCAGGATTTAAACATTAAGCCTTTAGAAGTGGGGACAAACACCCGGCTGCTCCTCCACTCAAAATGTTGTGTGTCTCCCTTTTTTACACGACGCTGCCTAGTGCCTTCGGACTTAAGGGACCCTCAAGGAAATGACAAATACATTGTTAATAGACTGGCACTACAGTCTAATCAATTATCGAATAAGTATACTACACGTCCATATCCCAAGTAGGTTTGTGGAGTGGGGAATGCAACTTGCTGCTAAGTGCTAGCTACTTCAAGGAAATGGTAGACTGTGCCGGAAAACATAACTATTGCGGCAGTCTGGACGTTTTCCGGAAACATCTATAGCCATATGGAGACTGCATCGCGGTGATAGCACAGTAAATTAAGTGGTAGACTGTGCCGCACGACACGAAAATATTGCGGTACAGCCTACCTTCTCATTTTTAGGGACGGCGGACAAGAAACTCAGCCCTACGGCAAGCACCCGTTGATTGGTCATAATCAGTTAAGTGATGATAATCCCCGATGACAGTGATCCTCAAAGCTGCCCAGCGAACCGCATGGTGTAATGCGTTTGCGATGTTTCTTCGCTCAAACATATGTTTGTGTCGAATCTATGACAGGCTTATTTGCGTCATTGCAGGGGCGTCGCCACCAGGGGAAGGGGACAGCAGGGGCCCAGTTTCCCTACTCTAAATAGTGCGGGGGCTTGGCCTCCGCTTAGAACCGTCCGCTTAATGCATATACAAATCTTAACCCAGCATTTGACTGGGGTCTGTCTGAACATCCGTGACGGGGGGGGGGGGCGACAATGTATAGATGATAGCTATGGATGTATATATGATCTCCATGGTCTAGCCGCCAATAAAGTTCGCCAGCGACAGATTTACTGGAAAATATGGACTTATGGATCCCCCCACACTAAAAATTTCGTGGCGATGCGCCTGATTCATTGTTAACTCAAGTTAAGCCCAAGTATTTGTTGATAGCAGCTAGGGCCTATCCAAATCCGACAGAGGGCATCGACAAGATTGGATAAAGGCAGGTCATTGACCTCTACAGGATATACGGGTCCCTGCAAAAGTTGGTAAAAGGTCAACTACACAACAGAAATGGCCTTCAAATGCTGAGCTTTATTTTATTTATTTTATTTATTTATTTGCCATGATCGCCGACGGAACAAGCCATTTACAAGCGAAATCACTCAGATAAAACCACGAGGGTCATCACTCATCTTAAATGGAAATAGTTCACCTTGGNGGGCACGTTCTGTCACTTTTTTGCTAATTGGCCCTGGCGGGCACACTTTTCAGAGTTGGTGATTGCTACTTTCTGATACTGTTACATACATCAATAGCTTCAACTCGTTTTAAGGAGTTCAAGTGGTATCTCAGTTTGTTTCGACACCGGTGTCGATAATGTGGCGATGACTCATTTGACAGAACCTGCCCCATACTACGAAGGCCCGTTTGTTCACCGTTATTGGGGCACATTCTGTCATTGATGGGGCACTTCCTGTTATCACTGAACGGTCATTTGTGGTGTCCCTGCAGGAGGAGAGAGAGTTTCATTCATCGCCACCATTAATAGCGTAGACAATGACGACTATATACGATCACAACACTGCATTTTGCGTTTTTCTTGGTTATCCATGCACGAATCAGAGTCCCTGAGTACGCCTATGATTTTCTCTTTCAACTTTTCCCTTTCATACATTAAAGACCATGGCATTAGAAGCTCAAAAACGCTTTTTGCATAAAAAAAATCGTCGAATGACATGGCTCAAATGACCTTATCAAAAACATCCAATATTTTCGCATGTGCTGCCCCTTGGCCCCTTTTTTAACAAAAAAACCCAATTCGGGATACAAAAGAAATATTTGCTCACCGAACGTCGAATGGTGTTCTTCCCATCGAAATCGGCCCAGCGGTTCCTCCGAGATCTCTGGGGGGGGGGGGGGGCAGAATCTGCCCCGTAGGTTAACGAATTCCTGGCCGCTCGTGAACTGCTAAATCGGCACAACCGATTCGTTTACGCTTGTAGTGGTGTACCATATCTCTGTTAACAACAGGCAAAATCATTTTTATGGTCGTTTATCAGCAATACGACTAGGAATCATGAACAGATTCAGTGAGAGAACCTGCCCGCAGATGGGTGACAGAACCTGCCCCCTCGTAACACAGGTCACACTTTTCGTTTTTTTTTAACTGAAACTTGGGAGAATGGGGCAGAATAACGCTCAGCACAATGTCTGACATTCCTATAAGGCCCACGACAGCCATTCAAAGACACTATACAATTATCCTGAATGGCCAACAAACCAAAATTTAGTTTCATTATAAAAAGTTTTGAATTTTCTGTTGAAAAACAAACTTTCCAATTGGACCCAATCTGGTCGCAGGCATGTTGTTGCTTTGATAGTAACCACTGGGCCACTGCAAGCACAAAGGACAATATGGTTACGTAACAACAATATACCTGCGGTGGATAGTGTCCGAGGAAACCCCGCTGACATAATGTGCCCCGTGACAGAACGTGCCCCGTTCTCCCCTACTGCTGGAACGACAATTGTTGCGATAAGTTGTTATCTTTCTCTGAAAAGTTGATAACTTTCTCAGTTTGCTTCTAAGATCATTGTTTGTCACGTTCAGTGCAGGGCAGAGACTATCATGGGTGCTCAAACCCCAAGCCTAGCCCAGCCGAAGCCCATGAACACCAAGCCCTGACCCAGACCAGTTCCATTCAAATTCATAATATTGATACCCATGCCCATTGGGGCCCATTCAGATAAGGCAGATAGTTATTTTCACCAAATTTGCAACCATTACCCTAGCATGTTGACTTTTTTACTATTAACGAAAAATGATATAAGGCAGGTCTGTGTGTTGCTGTTGATTTGGACTTATCGAACACTTTGAGGTCAACATTATCATATTGGATCAGACTATGGATCAGACATGATTAAAAAAAAAATGCCCTATTACTTACCACCATATATTGTTGTCATATATTTGGTAAAGTCTATTGTTTAACCCGCGCGTTACTGGGGAATATTTCATAACGCGAGTTACTGGGGGGGGGGGGTATTTATAGCCCCCTCTGATCTCCGGAACTACTCGACCGACCTTACCGCGCCGGGCCGGTGCTCGGCGCACCTTTCTCGGGGCCGGGGGGTGTTTCGACACCCCCCTCCTAACTTCGCTCCTATGGACTAAGACATAAGAACCAAAAATACCGTTCGAGAAGCTCGTCCAAAAAAGGGAATTTCGAACTATTTTCGGTAAAAAATTTTGGCTCAGGTACAAATATAGAGTCACCAGAGGTCATCAAAGGTCAAATTTTCTTTTCTCAAAATTTGTCCAGGATTGGGACATAGCCTCCAGATATCCCAATATCTTCGGAAACTATGATAGCTTAGGAGTTAACAAGATTAGAAACACTTAGATAGATATTTGCATTTGCAATCGCATCTATGTCCTCAAATTTGAGCTCGAGATCAATAGTTTAGGCTCAGAGGTATCAAAAGGTAAAAAAATGCAGTTTTTTAAAAATATGCTTCTGAATATCATTTATCTAAAAATGAACACATAAATGATTTTAACACTATCGTGTTCCTCTCGTCCAAGACGCTTTGAAACATATACATGAGACCTCGTAAGTCAACTTAAAAATTTGACCTCAAGGTCAAGGTCATTTGTGACCCAGGGATAGGTCATAGTGTTGCAATAGGGGCGACGCGGGACAGACGAACAAATACAGTAATGTCATCTGCATCGTCTCTATCTTCATTAATATCAGAAGTTTTAATTAGCAAATCATTGCTGGATGACACTCAGATGACCTAAGATGACCTTGTAGAGATCTTTTAGAAACAATCGCACCTAGGTCATATCAGGAGGAGCTAAAAAAACATGATTCTGAAATGAATAAGCGATCCGATGCATACTTTTCAGAATAAGAGCATCTGTTTATTTTCCCATTCACTTATAATGGGGAGGTCAGGAAATTGCCCTGTCCTTAGGTCACCGATATCGAAAATCCGAGATATACAAACTTTAGATAGTCATGCTCTTATGACACCCTGTAATACAAACCAATCCGCTAAAAACTGTGGCTTTGGTGGAACTCTGCAAAACTTTTTCGAGAGGTGGGGTCACTTGACCTAGCCCTGGTGACCTGAACCTGAATGACCTATTGTCAAAACTTTTTTTGAAAGCTAGTACAAAGATGATCGAACAGGTACTTGAAAATTTGGCGGGCGCTACGCGCCGCCGTTTTCCCGAATATCCAGGAAAACCTGAGGGGGGGTGTACTAAAACACCCCCCGGCCGGGCCGCGGATTAAAAAATTCGAACGGCATTCGAATGGCCCTTATCGAATTTGTACGAATGGAAACCTAATATTGTTGATCCCAGGGTCACCGAATGACGTCACAGGTCACGTCAAATAAAAAATGTTTGACCGTGCCATCAAAGTCCGGTGGTCGGCATTGTCTCGTAAAAATTCAATTTTTAACGCAAATTAAGTTGGTAAATCGGTATGATTCGTGCATCTGACACTTCTAATTACCATTATAAGCTAATTTTTACCTTGGGTCAGGTCAAGGTCATCCGAGGTCACGAGGTCAAACTGAAGATTACGGTTATTAGGAGTTCTAAAACATTTGTATGGGTTCGTTTATCGATTAGAACGCGAAAAATGACCTTCGAACATGTTTTTTAAAATACAAATTGAAGAAAAAGCAAAAAACGGAAATGCACTTTTTGCTTATTGTTATGCAGTAAAGGTGGGATAATTTTGTCTTTGAAAGGCTGTCACTCAGTCACTTTTGAAGATATTGACTTCAAACTTCCTACACACATTCATTGGGATCAACTCAATTACATTTTTTTTTGTTAAATCTGAACTTTTTTAAAATTAAAAAAAAAATGTCTGGATTTCTTAAAATTTTGAATTTCAGAATTTTTCAAAAATCCGAGAGAGCAGTCTGATAGCCCAACTTACTACCTGTCGTTTGGTGTATGACAATTGAGTTTATCTTTAAAAAATGTACTTTTGGCAGCGTTTCCCGCAAACCCTCATTTTTCAACAAAAAACGCAGAACATGACGTCACTCTGACGTCATTTTCGGTTGACCTATCACAGCCTCATCTTTTTTCATCGGGGAGAATGTGTTAAATTGATCTGGGACATGGTACTTAAAGTTTGGTCACGATATCTACGTTGGTTTAGGAGATATTGCAGAATAACGGGAGGGGAGCTATAAATAGCCCCCCCAGTAACTTGCGGGTTGTGTCCTATATCATTAAAAAACAAAACATATTTACCTGGTTAAAGGAAATAGTTCACCTTCAACATGGGTTTTTAACTGAGATAGCTGCTTCGTAGCCCGTGTTGAAAAACCCCTAACTGCAAGTTTTCTGGGCTGAAAGGGCTCTCCAGTATATTTGACTTTTTGTCGAAGGAATGTGTGCCATGAATAAAGAATGTCTAGATTTCTCTATTTATGGCATAACGAATGTCGAGAATGTGGGCCTTCTACGCCTGGGCAGAGGCTATGCAATAATCTTACTTGACTACTTTCGAATATCTGATTGGCTGAGCCACGTTTGACGTTGCGGAGTGTTGCTAACGGAGAATCATCGTTACGTTACCGGGAGACCATCGTTTTATATTTAAAGGTGAAAATGAACAAAGGTTAAATTAATGAATAATCAAACAATATATTTGAGCGCATCTCGCTCCGAACGAACGATACAAAAAACACAATAACGACGGCGACGACGTATCCACGGACGATTCAACGAAAATCAATACAATGCTTCCATTTTTCAGCGCTCATTCATTTACACCGTCACACACAAAATAAAAGAGAGCTCGTGAAAAGCACCCACGCGGCCAGAGCAACCTAAACATCTTCTAACGAGAATTACAGCTGATCACTAAAACAACCTCCGATAAACAGAAAACACATTTTACTGAAAATAAGTGAACTGTTCCCAACACGGAGAGTACGCATATAGTTTTGAAAAAAATTAATAATGTAGGTCCTTCTGTCCTGAATCGGCGCGATGTATGGCTATTTCTGACATTATGAAAAGAAGTTGTATTTCAAAATGTAGTCAAATTGTGCTTGAAAAAAAAAATAAGGTGAACTATTTCCTTTAAACATCTGGTTGTCAAGAAAAAATATCGCTTAGCGACATTATTCCAAAGTTGCCATACCGATGCCCGCCCAGTACCCCTGAAAAGTAAAAAAATGCATAACCAGCCCAGGTGCAGGGAACGCGCGGGAGGAGCATACTTGCATTGAATGTCCCCCCTCCCCCTAGATTCCTGCGGGGGGGGGGGCATTTGCCCCTGATGCCCCCTGGATCTGCCGGTGAACCTACCTCGTCTATAGATTATGGAATGGTGCTAATCTAACTTCACCCTTATACCTTATCTATTATGCGAGCTTCACGCTTATTATTAAATTACGCTGGAATGCTATGGATGGCCTTCGTAAGCGTGACATGCTACCTTGACTTTGACCTCAGGTCTGGGGATAGAGTGTTTCCACTGCGTCTCGAGTAGTTACGGTCTCCACTGTAGTATTAATCTCGACTGCAACAAGGCACAAGCGCCCGTCTGCAACCAGGCCGACAACAAGGCGGGGGAGCTGATCTCGTGCGGGGATGATGTATCCATCTGTCAAGAGGAGAAGTTCTCCAACTCTCCTCAGGGTGAGTAAGAGGCGTTCTTCAACTCGACTACTTTGTAAGGAATTTTTCTGTCATGTATAATTTATCTAGCAAAAATTGTCTTTTGAACAGCAGGCATCTTATTTTTGAGTAACGTTGCAACTGAGCGCACTGAATACCGACGCTTTTAAGATTTATTGACGGGTCAGTGGTACCGTATGATCGCTTTCTATATAGGCAGAACCTGTACTTTGATATTGCATGCCTAAAAAGTGTACCTATTGCAGGAGCGGCGCCAACAGAGGGGGGGGGGGGGCAGGGGAGCATCTGCCTCCCTGGGCTTCCAGCGAGGGGTGGAAACATATCTTGTTGACCCCCTCGGAGGCCCCACTTCCAAAAAGGTGCCCCAGGGGTACCTTTTTGGAATATGGTTATCCTTTTGTGATAGGGCTATCACAACTGGCCAAAAGAACGAAAATTGTGTTGCTCTGGCCAAATTTCCTGCATGAGGCCACTGTAGGCCCCCGATACTCGACAGGAGGCCTCCACAGGAGGCCCCCCAGTACTAGACAGGGGCCCCAGTATTAGACAGGAGGCCCCCAGTACAAGATAAAAGGCCCCGCCCCCGGTACTAGACAAGAGGCTTCCCGGTAATAGATAGGAGGCCCCATACTAAATACTAGACAGGAAGCCCTCGGTACTAGACAGGAGGCCCCAAATACTAGACAAGAAGCCCCCATACTAGACAGGAGGCCCTCGGAACTAAAAAGTATGCCCCTGGTACCAGGCAGGAGGCCCTGGTGTTAGATAGAAGGCCCAATACTAGACAGGAGGCCCCGTTACTAAACAGGAGACCCCTGGTACTAGATTGTAGGCTCCTGGTACTAGACAGGAGGCACCAGTACTAGATATAAGGTCCCGGTACTAGACAGAAGGCTCTTGGTTTGGACAGGAGGCCACCGTTGCTATACAGGAGGCTCCCGGTGTCTAGACATGAGGCCACGGTATTAGACAGGAGACCTCCGGCACTAGACAGAATGCCCCGGTGTTAGACAGGAGGCTACCAATACTAGACAGGAGGCCCCCAGTACTAGACAGGAGGCCCTCGGTGCTAGACATGAGGCCCCGATACTAGACAGGAGGCCCCCGGTACTAGACAAGAGGCCCCTGGTATTAGACATGAGGCTCCAGTACTAGACAGGAGACCCCAGGCACTAGACAGGAGACCCCAGGCACTAGACAGGATACCCCGGTGCTAGACATGAGGCCCGATATTAGACAGGAGGCCCCCGGTACTAAACAGGAGGCCCCTGGTACTAGACAGTAGGTCCCCGTTACTAGACTGAAGGCCCTTTGTACTTAAATGGTGGCCCCCAAAATCTACCCCTGAAATTGTAAAACTCTCGGAGTTGTCAACCTCATTTTGAAAAGGCCCCCATTTTCGCATTTTATACATATTTATAATTAATATATCAGACCTAACCCCCAATATAAACAAGATGGAGATATAACCCAATCTCCTTATTGTATACACCCCTGGTCTGATCTAGCCTACATGAGGCCCTGTCCGACAATAAAATGAATATTTTCGCGACGCTTCGCGGCGCAATTCTAATACAAATTACATTGTATACGGGTTACAAGTAAATAACAAACATCGGGCCGTTTCGTGGCGCATTTATTTGTTTTGTTCACAGGCTGCTACTTTATCTATATAATTGGGCAAAACAGTTAGCATTATCACTTTCTACCGCACTTTTAAGCGTAAAGGAACATTTTTAGATGTCCGCAGTCCTCACCATACGCGAAGCGACGCATTAATTATAATGCATATCCAGGGCGTCAGATTCAAAATTTCGCGCCACTTTCCGCAATTCCAAGAAATTCTGGACTTGGGCATCCGAAAATATTCCCAGTTTGAATAGCTGATTTAAAACTGGTGTCGCTGGTTTCAAAGTTGAAAGGGCAAGGCCTCAGTTTACTAACTCCAGCTTCTAAAAGTTGGTATGGCTCATGCCATACCTGCCATCTTGTATTCTCTATCCTTTTAACGTGCCTTTCAGCCATTTTGTTTGACCCTTTCAACGTTTGGGAATGGGCCCATTCCACGTTCCGGAACGGGGGGGGCGGCGCTATTTCGAGTCGCCGCCCCCTCCCTGGACAAAATTCTGGCAACATGCCTGATTGTATATATTCTTTTCGTTCTTTCTGGTGAGTGAAATCATTCAAATGGTAGTTCTGTAGTCTGTGTTGTATTATGGCATGTAAAGAGCAAACATTAACGCGCTCTGGAGGGCCTCTAATAATTACACGCCCTGGAGGGGGGATTTCGTGCTACCCCTACGATCTCGAAAACGATGCAACGTAGCAACAAGCAGAGAAGGGCGTTAGATAGCTCGATATAAGGCTCTATCGAATGAAGGGGAGACCGGGGCACGTTCTGTCACTTTTTTTAATTGGCCCTGGTGGGCACACTCAGGTGCGCAACCACCTATACGGACACTACGGAATGTCCGTCCCGTTTTGACGGGCGCCGAAGCCGCCCCTCTCCCGTGATTTTGTTTTTGAATTAACACCGCCAACTGGACAGGCGCCAGTGGCCTAAGAGTATACGGTCATACAGGGCATGACCTGCTCCTTTGGACCCGAGGTGCACATGCAACGCTGGCGCCCCTCCGAACAGTGATGGCGCCCCTCCGACCAGTGACGGCGCCCCTCCGACCAGTGACGGCGCCCCTCCGACCAGTGACGGCGCCCCTCTGGCCAGTGACGGCGTCCCTCCGGCCAGTAATGGTGCCCCTTCGACCAGTGACGGCGCCCTCCGGCCAGTGATGGCGCCTCTCCGACTGGTGACAGCCCCTCTCCACCCGTCATGGCGCCCCTGGCCATTGACGGCGCCCTTTCCGGCTAATGCCGGGGGGCGTCACCTCTCCTTCCATACGGTGTGGAAGGAGATTGGAGAAGCGCCCCCACACAATTTTCGCTAATATTGATGGCGCCCTTGTCTATCAGGTGGCGCCCTTCAGGCCTCAAAGCAATAACCTGGTCCTTTGTGAATTTTTGCGCATGCCACTGACAGGCACTCCTAGGAATCGGACAAATTAGCACTTCTAAAAGTAAATGGCGATTTAGGAACAGGATGGATACCACTAGAAGCAAGTGCCGCCCCATGGAGCAGAACAGGCACCCTAGCGGTTAATAAGCAAATGTCGCCCCCACGGGGCAAAACAGGCGCCCTTTAAATTGGACAAATGCTCATTGCCCATGGGCGTCGAAAGTTTGGAGGGGGGGGGGGGTACGGGAGGGATGCTTCCCTCTAAGGGGAATGCGTTCCCCAAACATTTCATAATTTTAACCCGCGAATAACTGGGGTATATTCTGTAACGCGACTTATGGGGGGGCTATTTACAGACCCCCTCTGATCTCCATAACTACTTGACTGATCTTAAAACTTCAAACGGGAAACGATAGCCCTGCAAAATGTATGTTTTTAAGAAACCTAATATTGTTAACCTCAGGGTCACCGATGACGTCACAGGTCACGTCAAAGACAAAATATTTGACCGTGTCATCAAAGTTCGATGGGTAGAATTTTCGCGCAAAAATGCGATATTAAACGCACAAGCAATTTATAAATCGGTATGATTCGTTTATCTGACACTTCTGAGTACCATTCTAAGCTGCAGATGAGCATGGGTGAGGTCAAGGTCATCCGAGGTCATAAAGGTCAAACTGCAGATTACGGTCATTAGGAGTTGTAACACATGTTGATGG